>CM031244.1:97808223-98021702 GCA_018340775.1 Taxus wallichiana var. yunnanensis | reverse complement strand
TTATTCAAAATGGGAATACATGAGGCATAGTGTTACGGGTGTTATTCGAGAATAGAAAAGAAGTGGTAGAAAGAAGATTGATCCTAAAAGAAGACCATAGTTGGAAATAAATGAATGAGTACTGTATAATGTGAGGTAAGATATGGCCATGGAAACTACTAGGGAAGGTGTAGTGGTGAGGTGCTTTGGTGCATGGAAGTGCGCGGAGGAGGTCTCTAGCCGGAAGGTAGGAAGAGCGTCTTTAGAAGGTTATAGCTAGGGCATGAAGGTGTACCACACGGAAGTTGGGAAAATGGTCAATTAATGAGAGGATTGGTGGTAGGTAAAGGAGTAATAAATGTAATAATTTTTTAAAATATATATATAAGGAAATAATGCGGGTTCATTTTTACCTTTTTGATCACAAGTATTCAAGTGAGCTAAGTGCGATCGATCCAAGCAAAATGTGTTAAGGTGCGGAGAGCTACAAAACCGTATGTAGAGAGCAGATTTATGTGTAGAAGTGGCTTGTGTTCCCATTAGTGAAGGATTTGAGCATAGAAGAAGCATTGAGAAGGAGCTAGGGAACATGGTTTCAAGCTAGGGCACACGGTTCTGAGCTAGGTATGCGGTTTCAATGCTAGGGTTTGAGCTTACTTAAAATAGAAGACAAAAGGTGAGATTTTTATAATGGCATTTGAAGAAAGCACCTACAACAGTACGAAGGGAAGAAAAAGGTAGAATTTGAGGTTGAAGTTACTCACTGAGAGTAATTTTTTAGAGATGCAATATCTCAAAGGAGTTATAATCGAGATGGGATTGGGATTCCCATATCCACAAATGCAAAGTAAGTGATTACAACATTTTCGCACCACCGAAAACAATTGAGAGTTAGATGCTTTACTAAATAAGAAGACCAAAAGCACACATCGAATGACATGCCAGATATGTGCGATCTTTGGGAGAAGTTTCTAAAGAAGGTAGGGGTTTATCAAACTGTATGAACACCCATATTTTGGAAAACTAGAAGTTTTATACAATGGCTTATGAGCGAGAGTCCATGAAGACTTTTTCTTTTTCTTTGTGGATGGAGGGTAAGGATCAAAATGACCTTGATTACTACATTGAAAATATTAAAGGGAACATGGACATATATTATTACTGATATGAATGATAAGGCAACTATTATAGCCACAAGAATGGAGTTAGGATACTCCAGGGTACGCCCAAAATGGACATCTACAAAATCTGAAATTGAGGAAGTACCAAGTTCAATGTGAGTGCGATAAATACCTCACATATACGTGCTACAAATTAACCATACCTTACCTATTCATATCCCATAGTGCACATGATTAATTGAATTAATTACTTTAATTAATTTAATTAACATCCTCACTTGACCACCTCACCCACCAACTCACTCACCTAGCCACCTCACTCCATGACCCACTCAAACCCCATTAATGACCTAAGACCAAGTCTAAGCCTATCCTAACCAACTAGGACTTAGTCTAAACCTAGACTTAACTCCTATTAACAAACCTAAGAGGAATCTTACTCATTCTTCTGATGTCTATCACTCGAGAGACTCGGATGAAGATTGAAGACCACGCCAAAAATAACAACAATCAGGCTATTTTTGGCCAACCTAGATATTCCCACCTTAACCGACACCGGTTATACCTCAACCATGTCATCGGTCCCCTAACATCATCGGTTAGGTTAAATACATTTCCAAAATCCTTTGCTTGAGGTTGGTCATTTGATTCAGGATCTCATACAAAGAGACTTGGAGCACTCAAATTTTCTGAAGCACTCAGAAAAGGAAAACACACGGGAGCACTACCAATAACCATTGACATCCATCACCTTCTTCATGATCATGATTCACACAAAGAAGAAGCAGAGGATTCAAACTTTCCATGAAAAATGAACACATGACTTCCTTCTCTCTCGGATCTCTGCCATCATTTTTTCATCACTGCACTCTCCAGATCCATTCTTCAAAGTAAGTACCTAATATCTCTTCATTTATCTCTATTTTCTTTCAGTAAGATTTATTATTCATCTCAATAATTTATTCTTTTTACATCCATACACCTCCCTTCCTCCCACCAACTTATCACCCTACCATACCTAGACCTTCCACCTATCTTCCCCTTATCCTAATCATCTCTAAACCTTTTAGACCATTCCACAACCTCACCCCCACCATTTCCAGCCTCTGTGCAATCACAGAGAGTCTAAAGACCATTTCTAAGAGATTTTTATTAATTTCCCCTACTTTACCGCCGGTTAGCCAATCGACGTCGGTCATCTTAAAAACCGGCATCGGTCACACAACCGACATCAGTTACTGTGTCTGGAAACATACCTCAGACCAATGAGCTCATACCCATTCCCTAACAACCCAAAATCACTCCTAATCTTTACTAGACCTTACCCAGCCTAGTACCTAACCTGTAACCCAATACCAGCCCATCACCTGACCCGTTTTGACCTCAATCACCTTTTATCTTGACCTTTCTTATTTGTTTTTTTGATGAGATACCTAAATCATTTCAATTCCAATAAGATTGTTATTTCATGTTTATTTTGGATAACATTAATATTATTATTTAAAAGTGGATTGACAACCTATTCAGGAAGCATCACGCTTCCTAGGATCTAGCTTTTACTAGGTAGTCCACTTGTTTTTTATTTAACTCTATCTAGTGGTATTGTTTTGCATTTTACAGGTAGTTCCTCCTAGCCAAAAGGGAGTATTCACAATCAACATTGGATCAGAAATCAAAATGCATGCACAACCTTCAACCGACATCACAAATATGTATTCCTCCTTGGCCTATCACCCTCTATCTATTTCATTAATTTATCAAGAATCCGGTGAAACATTTTGGCATGCCCAGTGGGACCCATCCGGGTTCCTTGCATTCATTCATTCTTAGGGAAATATTTTGTATGTTTGTTTCTTTTTGAAAAGAAGTCAACATTAAATCTTCTCCTTGGGAATCTTCTCTTTCTTCTATTTGTCTAAGTGACATTTATATTTGGGACTAAAAAGAATCATTCTTTTTCTTCTTGTTTACATTAGTGAAAGTCATTCTCTCTCTTATTCACTCTCTGTTTACATCGAATATCACATTTTGATTTGGGTTCTAAAATACTTGCATTTCATACTTCTATGCTTGCATTTTTAGCTCACATTAAAATTGAGGGCAACCTATACGCTGGAAGTCATGCCCAGCTGATGGTTGACATAATTGAATCATAGAGCACTTTCTCTTCTCTCTCTCTTTTCCAAACTACACAAATAAAAATTCACACATCTTCTTAAACAACACCTTACCTAGAAGAAGTTGTCAATGATCACATGATCAAAGGATTGATAATGGGCACCCAAGCTGGTTTCTCTTGTCATTCATTATCTCAGAGAAAGGACCACCCCCACCAAAACATAACCTAAAACCACCCTTAGAATTTTCCTCTTCATAGGACACCTTCCCAACCAAAAACTTTGTTCTGATTCACAAAGTCAGTCTAAAATAGCATAAGCTAAAACATAAAATTCACTTATAGGATTTCATGTTTTTCTTAGCTTTTTCTTGAGTTATGTTTTGAGTTGTGAGGTTACGTTCTTCATTTTCTTCTTCCTTTCACACTCCACCATCATAGTTGGTGTATTCCAACTTTTTTGAGTGTGTCAGATCCATTATTATCATACTCAATTTTTTGGGTTGATATTTCATCTGACTTAATTCACAAAAATCAATTTTTCTTCACTTTTCCAAATTTCATGTGACCAGCGTCATGGTCAACAACCATCATCGGTTTACATCTGACCATCATCGGTTTACCTAACCATTGTCGGTTTCCATCTCTTTTTGGTCATTCTACCAAAAATAACATTCATCACATCTTCTATTCTTTTTTAAGTTCTCAAGACATCATCATACACCCCAAAATTTAAAATCATAGTCAAATACAACTTCTTTATTTCATTTTCATCATTTTTTTCCTCATTTGCAAAATTGTTGATTTCCCATAGTAATCGGTATCGGTTTCCCTAACCATCATCGGTCACCTTGTAACCATCATCGGTTAACCTAACCATCATCGGTTCCTTTGTTTTAATTTTTAATTAGAACACCAACCCGTTTCACCTCCTGAAATCTATCCTTTTCCATTTTACTATTTTTTTATGTCATTTATAGAGTATAATTTACTAGGTCTATGCTAATTCACATGGTTTTGACTCATACCAAACCAACACCCTTGTGTTTCATGCTAGCCTTCAGCCACTTCCACCTAGCCCATCACCACCTTCTATCTTGTCACCTATGGATCCAACTCATCCCATCACCATTAGTACTAGCGATGAGGAGTTCACAAGACTCCTTGACCAAAATCCCACTTGCCCTACAATACTATCTCACCCACTCATCCACCCAGAGACTCCTCGGGATAGTTGGTATATGGTATGCCCATGTCTATCCCTCCTTCCTCACCCCCACTTCCATGTCAGCTACCACTAGCTTGGCATTACCTTCATCCACCTTACCACATGTGGTGTCTCAACTGGACCCCACATCCTCTATAATTGTTGCACCTATGACATCTATCACACCCATGGTGTCAACCATCCCTTCACCAACCACCTTGGCATAGCCTCATCTACACCTTTCACCTCATATATACCCATTGCATCACAACCACCCATGGTGTCGGAAACCCACACCCCATTCCAAAACCTCATCCTTTCCATCCCATAGTCTCTACCCCCAATTACCACAAGAGTCATTATGACTACCCCACCTACTTACACACATCACCAACAACCCCCAATCTCATCTATCACTTATTCGGGATATCTTCCACCCACATCTATTCCCCCTTCATAGTTCTCATACTTGGCACCCCCATATACTGGGATGTCATCCACATCATACATCCATCATCAACCTCCTTTACTTAGGGGTGCACCCATTCCTCACAACCCACCAATGACCTCATTAAGATGATGATGGAAAAGATGCAAACATTAGAAGCATCAGTTTCTGCTCTCGTAACTCCTTAACTTATGACAAAATTTGTAATGAGCCTATTCATCCATCTATCCCCATTCACCCATACCTTGTACATTGGGAAATGCCCAAGTTCAACCATTTCAATAGTAAAGAAGACCCACAACAACACTTGCGGTCATTCAAACATGGGTGTTATCTAATTTCCCATGACGATGCTTTACTCCTACGGACATTCCCCATGTCCTTGACAGAGACCCCCTTAGATTGGTATAGTGGTTTACCTAGACATTCCATTTACTCATTTAACCAAGTGGCTCAAGCATTCTTGGACCATTTCTCAATCAATGTCATAAAAAAATCACCATGATTGACCTATACTCGACACGACAATATGATGATGAATCTATCACATAGATTTCGTTGCTCACTGTTGGTGAAGCCTTATCAACCAATTAACATTCTAGTTACCTCAAGTTGAGCTTATAGAGTTGTTCACTAGAGCTTGTGCCAGGAACATCTCACCAACTCTGTAAGTACAAACCTTCCATACCTTTGATGAAGCATTTACCATGGCATGAAAATTGAAATTCATTCCATTGAAGAAAAGAAAATTCAATTGTGAAACAAAAATGCCATTCAAATCAAATGATGCTTCTTCATCTTCAAAGCCCCAAAATAATTATTCAAAAGCCAAAGGATCTTCCAACATGGTAGTTCTCAAAGCTGGTCCATCTCATCCATCTAACCAAGCCAAACCTTCCTCCAATCTTTCTCCCATTCAAACTTTTCAGTTCAATAGGAACAACAAAAGTACACTCCAATTGAGAGCCCTATTCTTCAGTCTTGGAAAAGCTTCTTAAGGCGAGCCATTGCACTTCCCCCATAAAACCTCATACTAGTTTTGATCCCACTCGTCCTATGCCTACATGGTATAAGGAACATGACTATTGTAATTATCATCGCGTCAAAGGCCATAACGATGGTAATTGCATAACCTTTTAAGAACATTGTCCAGAAATGTTAGATAATGGAGATCTCATCTTGACAACCCAAACACTAGAAAATAAAATCAAAACTTGCATATCTTTAAGAATTCATTTCCTAATCATACACCATCATCTAATCAAAATGGTGAACCTTCAACCAATGAAAACAATGTCCATGAATTCCATTTTTTTTGATATCATACCAACCATTCCTCAATTTCCACCTATTTCTCTATCGAGGAAATTCTAGCATGAGCTCCTCTACCCATGGAGGAGCCTACCTCATCTACTCCTTCACCCATAGAGGAGTCCCCTTCATCTCCCCTTCACCCATGGAGGAGTCCATAATTTCTACCAATGTCATTTCACCATCTACCTCGTAACCTAACAAAAATCAATGGTATTAACTCTCCTACCCATGGAGAATCATCATCACTTTCTTCTCCACCAAAAGAAGAATCTACCTCACCCCACCTACCATCTCTTACCCATGGGATCCTTTAGATGCCACTTCCTGTTGGGGACAATTCCCCATTAGCATTCCAGGATCCCATTGATCTTCTCTCAGCTCTTTTACCCACAGAGTCCGAGGCTAACCAATTCCTATCTCATGGACATATTTTATAGGGATTGCCACTAAACAACTGACATCTCCTCTTACAACAGTACCATTTTCATGACTAGGCTGATCACTTGGATTACGTTGATAATTCCATGCTTTGGGGACATCTTCGGCTCCCCTTTTCAACCCAAATGCAAATGTTTCCTATAGATACCTCCACGATCTATCCAAAGGTATTTCAAGTGACCAAATCAACCATGACCATGCCTGTTGAAACAAATTCTTCTTCATCACCTTTACCTACATCCGAACCTTTACCCATAACCAAACCCATTCCTACCTAAGAACTTACCTGCACCTACATCTCCTCCCACATCTAGACCTATCACTACCCTGGGTGTCATGCCGACATCAAGCCTTGTCCATCCACCCATCAAATTGGACTTAGCCACATCTTCCCAAGCCCACATGAAAACCATTCCTCCACCTAAAAGGAAGACCCAACCTTTTAGGCATACACTAGTTTCACCCACCATGCCTTTGTCACCTTCACCCTTTCCATCTATCCTCGGACCTCACCCATCTACCCTGGTCAAACAACCTCCTACCCAAGAAAATAAAAGCGCAACAACCCACCTCTTCATCATGATCCTTTATTACATCCAATCGACCAGCACAACCTTCACCATTCACCCACAGATTTCTTACCACCTATACCCCACCAACTACCATAACCCCATCACTACCTATGTGACTTTCTTCTCTTCAACCCATACCTTCCACTTTGCCTCTGCCAAAACCTTTACCACACCTCCATTATCACCATGGCTAACCCATCCTCTTCCACCATCCACTTTCCCTTCTACATCACGTACTCCTACCTCACCTTTACCCAAGAAGGTGTAATCCAAGGACAAGAACCCACTACCCTCCAAAAGGTAGTTAAACCCACAACACCTTCCATTTCTAGTTCATCTACCACACCTTTACCCAAGTAGGTACCATCAAAACCTAAGACAATACCACCTACCAAACCAGTGGTCAAACCTATTCCACCTCCTATAACACCTCTTCCACCACAATCATCCACACCTTTACCCAAACCCACACTCACTTCACATTGTGATCCATTGGCAGGGTCTTATGCCAACATTTTAGCCAACCTCTTAGAGACCTCGGTCATCACATTACCACACTTAGACCTTACGACCCACTCAAACCCAAACCAAAGGGTTTGATGAAACTAAAATTTTTTCCTACCATCGTGTGCCAGACATGATGTAGAGAACTTGTAAGGCTCTAAAACCATTCTTCTCCAACTATGCCCTCCTTGAAGAAAATTTTGATGATGATGATCTTCTAGATGAGGACCCTATTCCATCTTCACCTATCACCATACATCTCATCCACTACCTATTCAACGACCCCGCATCTCCACCTCCACAACCATTTTTATCCACCTCCAACATTTCAGATCAATATGGTCTATATTAGAGTTATCCAAACCCCACCAAATTCTAGTGTGCCTACTCATTTCACAAGGTTATTACCCCACATTATTAGTTTTTTCCATCATGCCATTATACCTCATGACATAACTTCTCCATCCACCTCTTTCCTCGATTAACATGATCCAAGTTTCCACTCGTGCCCAAAAAGACAAAGGAAAAGAAAAAGAAACCATCCCATCCACTAATCCTATGCCTAACATACCATCTACACCCACACCCAAAATCACCATTCGAGGACCCACATACCCTATTTCTATGGGGTCACCCATCGTACAATGATAAAAAAATTACACCAATCCCCTCTAAAAATGTCTTTGTATGACTCGTTCAAACCTCTCAATTCATCGACAAGTCCCTCATGGAGGTTTTGTAATCCATCGAGGTTTTACCTAACACCCCCATACCCATAACTTCCATTATCACCCCTCATCATGGCCTCTCTTACCAAATCATCTCCATCTTCTACCCCCACTCTCACTCATCAAGTGACCACCCTCAATTTTTCTATGAGGAGATCATACCTCTCCAATGATGACCCTTCCCATCCTTTTATCTTAGATCTATATCGATAATATTCATGTTCGACATGCATGTTCATGATCTAGATGGCTAGAGAATAAATGACTTCAACATCATCTCCTCCCATGTATAAATCAAATGTGCATCCCTTCAAATTACATGCATAATAACCTAGTTATGTTGTACTCCTTCAATGATTCCATCACTTCCACCCTTAAACCATTATTCTTCATGTTCCTTATAATGGGCCCCCTCATAATAGTCTATTATTCTACATTTTAGAAGGGGATTCTAGTATAACATTGTTCATTTTGGTAACCTTGGATCCATGTCATGGGTTGTGTTCCTTCAACTTTACATCACTATGTAAAATTTGAACATGAAGGACATAACTACACCATCCCACTTACCCTTCAATTCAAAAATAGGTAACATGTTATTATTATCCACCTAATGATGTCCTCATATACAAAAGGCATCTACCATGCAAGTGCGCCACTTCTCTTTTGGTTCACCCAAAACCTCATCCACATATGTTGTTCTACCCCTACCCATCTACCTTCTTTTGTAGCCGATCCCACTACTAAATAGCCTCTACATGTGACATATTTCTTTGAATAGTTTGTCTGCTCCACACGCTATCTTCTTCTTCCCAATCCTTATAGTAATTCATCTAATTTTGAACATATATTACGATCCCTTAGAAGGTGTTTTTCAATGCATTTCACATGCCTTTGAATACCGCCTCTTATATAACATAAACTTCATTCTTCCTCCAAAGCTATGGTCCCTATGAGCCAACATCCTCATTATGACATCACATAAGTCACTTCCTCATGGCCTACCTTACCAAATTCCTCTATTCCTCTTCCTCACTACTTCACCCATCAAGCCCCCTTCCCAAACATGCCCTCGCCATTTTCATCTAATCTTCGATCTCACCACCACTCACTTTGATCCTAATCACTTTTTTCATTTGCTATGGAAATTGAAATATACACATTCTATGGGTTATGATCGATTTTGTCAACATCAATATCATTTCTCCATCATGTACAAGAAAATGTTCATCCCTTTTCCAAACCAATTACAAAAGGAAAAAAAGGCCTTAATTACGCTCATCCATTCTTCAATCACCATCACTTCCACCTCGTTCACCATTAATGTCATTCTTCACCAAAAGTATAGATCCCAAATCTGGTTCCTCCTACATTTTATTTTTCAGATAACCATTTCTTGGGACCTTGGATAATGAATGCATGGAGGGTCCCTCTTTCTTCCTTCCTATACATCATCGTTGTGTCATGATTTGAACATGAAGGACATCCATTAACCTGTCATCCCCAATGTGTCCCTTTATGATGATCATCCTCAACCTACACTTTGTCAAGACCTAATGATATTCACTTGTCATACTAGTTAAGGCATATACCACTACCACCATTCTCCTTCACCCATTTGACCATGATGTCAATATTAACCTCACCTACACCACATCTTATGATTCCCATCATGGTTCAAATGATATTCCTCTAGGTCAACTCTTTCCTAGGTTGTTGCAACCATCTAATTCTCTTCCTTCCCATCCCTAGTAATTCTTTTCTTTCCTAACTATTTCAATATGCCCATTATTTGGACTAAAACACTGTGATCCATCAAGGTTTTTTATTCCTAATGCCTCACTAAAGCAATTGGGGAATGAATCGCATTTCTTTAAACACATTCCTTACTCCAAAAGAGTATGGTAACCTACCTTAACATCCTCAATCCTTCATCCATCGCATTTATTATCTTCCCATGGTCCTCCCACCTTCATTCCTAGTTAAAAAATGGGGAATTAACACTTCCACCTATTCACCCGATTTCCCAAACATGACCATTTTCATCTTACCCCAACCAATGATTTTCCTACACTTTCCTTCACCACTTGATCTTGGAAAGTTGGTCATGATTTGATAAGGTTCACTCAAATGGAGATGTCATCAGGTTATAACCTAAATATTACCACCATAGAATATAAACACAAAACCTCCTTCATCATTGGACCTTTATCTAATGAACCATCTTCTAAAAATGAAGGCCCGCATATCACCTCATTGAGGATGAAAATTGGAAGATTTCTCCACCCCATTCACCAATGTCACCACCTTCACCCACGGAGTCTATAGATCCTGAATCTATTCCTCCTAACTTTTTTTTCGTGAACACCATTTCCTTGGGACCTCTGACTTATCAATGTGATGGCGAGGCTCCCTCTTATTCTTCCTTTCCTATATCTCATGACATGATCGATGATGATACACCATCCATTAACATCGTTCAATGTTAAGATGATGAGTTTTATCACCTACCTTGGTGTGAAAGATTCTTATATTCATCTGGTCATTTCCTTCTGAGATGCAAACCATGTTAAATGAATCGACCATCGAAATCAATATTAACACTTAGGATGACCCACACATTCTAAAGATTTCATCAACCATCAATCTTTAGATGCTGATAAGAAGCTTTCACTTCTTTCCTCAGGATTATAACAACACTTTTTCTTGGTCCTATGTTGATATGCCTAGTATTGACCAAAACATTGTGGTCCATAATATCATAACCATCCTTAAGCCAAACCCATAAAAAAAAGCTGCGAAAAATGCATCCTCATATTTCCCTTCTTGTCAAAGAATAACTTCAAGCCTTCTCTTGGTTTCCTTCATCCTACCCATTGATTATCCCCAATGGATCTCTAACATCATTCCTATCACAAAAAGTAATAGGGGGACTTCACATTTGCATGGATTTCCATGACCTAAACTTAGCTTTCCCCAAAGATGACTTTCCACTACCTAGTATTGACCAACTAGTTGATCTTACCATTGGTCATGAGATGTTATCACTCATGGATGGTTTCTCGGTTATAACCAAATATTACTCACCCCAAAAGATCAACAAAAACCACCTTCATCACTCCTTAGGGGACCTTCTTCTATCGTGTTATGCCCTTTGGCCTTAAAAATGCTTGGTGCTACATATCAATGGGCTATGACCTATATCTTTCATGACATCATGCATCATATATTGAAGATTACATAGATGATCTTCTTGCCAAATCAAAACATCGGGCCGAACACCTTACATATCCTTAAGGTCATTTTTGACCATCTCATCAAATATTGTGTTTTCCTTTAACCAAAGAAGTGTGTCTTCATTGTTCTCTCAGAAAGCTCCTTGGTTTTATCATTTCTTTGCATGGCATAGAAGTCAATCCCACTAAAATCAAGGCTATTCTCAAAATGCCTCCACCTACTAACCTTCACCAACTTTGTAGTTTGTAAGGTAAGTTGCAATCTATTCATCATTTTATTTCACAGCTTTCCAACCATGCTACCACCCATTTCATCATCTCCTCAAAAAGGACGTCTCTTTCAAATGGGATGATGAATGCCACAAAGCCTTTGAGGCCTTAAAAAATACCTTCTCCAACCACTTGTACTCATTCCTCCTAAGGATAACCAACCATTTTACCTTTACATTTTTGCTATAGATCATTCCTTGGGGGCCATGCTCACTCATCATGATGATCAACACATAGGGAGAAAGTGGTTTATTACATAAGCCATACCCTTTTAGACTATGAAACTAGATACACCCATGCCGAAAAAAATCTGCTTAGCCTTAGTTTTTTCGCCACTAAAATTTTTCATTACCTACTCAATCAAAAACCTTTGTCATCACCAATATTGACCCCTTACATTACATGTACACCAAGCCCTACCAACATCAATGTGTTGCACATTTGGCTAATGCTTCTCATAGACCTCGACCTCAAATTCATCCATCAAAAATCTATCAAAGGTCAAACTATCGCTGTAACCAACTTGTAGACACACCCCTCTCCGAAATCAATCTTCTAACTTTGATTTCCTGATGAATCCATTACTACCCTCTCTTTGGATGATACCATTTACCAAATGACCTTATTCTTTGATGGTTCCAAATGTCAGCATGGGGTGGTGGGTGTATGCATGTTATCCTCATTCCTCTTGATGGTGAACCTATGCCTTTATCTTTCAAACTAGATTTTGATTATACTAACAATATCACCGAATATGAAGCACTCGTATTAGGCCTTCAAACCACCATCATCCTTAGATGTTAAATCAATTAATATCTTTGGTGACTCTCAACTGGTTGTAAATCAAGTCAATGGTATATACCAGTGTCATAACAAAATACTTCAAAAGTATAAACATCATGTAGACATACTTTTGACTACCTTTGACCATTATGAGCTTCAAACCACTCCACATTCCACTAAAAAATTTGTGGATACCATGGCCTGCCTTACTTCTCAATTCCCACCTCACCTTTCGACTCAAAATATTTGTCACAATACAAAGGCTGTAATCACCTTCCTATCTATTTCGAGACATCAACCTCATCGAACCATTACACCTAACCCACGTGACCTTTGGTATAAGTAGTTTACAGACTACCTTTCCCTATCGATTCTACCTCCCGACCTTACTCATAATGGGAAACACACCTTTCTCAAAAGTGTCTCTCACTATGTCATCATGGGTGGCCTTCTTTATAAATGTGGCTTTGATGGTATCCTCTTACGATGCCTTACAAGTTCTAAAATTCCTTACACCATCAAGGAGGTTCACGATGGAATTTTTGGAGGTCATTTCAGTGGCTTGGTTGTCACCAAACACATTCTTCTCCTGGGCTATTATTGGCCCACCCTCAACCATGATTATTGTGACTATGTCAAACATTTGTGTGAAATTCCAACAACATGCTAATCTTCATCACACACCTAGTCATGCCTTACAGGTCACACGAGATCTTTGGCCTTTCTCTCAATGGGGTTTGGATCTTGTCGAGAGATCAATCCTCATTCTTCACAAACCATCAATGGATTATTACCACAACCGAATACTACACTAAATGGGTAGAAGCCATCCCCTCATCTCTACAAAAGCTGAGAAAATTTGTGAATTCATCAACCATCACATTATTTGTCACTTTGGTGTCCCTCACCGCCTCATCACTAATAATGGAAAACAATTCAAAAACAAAACCCTACGGAAAATTTGTGACACCTTCAACATTCAACTTAGTTTTTCTTCACCTTACTACCCAAAAAAAATGGCCAAGCTGAATCAACCAACAAAACCTTGAACAAAATTCTTATGAAGGTGGTTGATGATACGGGAAAGGATTGGCACACACACATTCCTTTTGCTTTATGGGCTTACCGTACTAGTATTCATACCTCAACTGCAGCCACACCTTTTTCTCTGGTCTACGGTATAGAGGTTGTCCTGCCTCTCAAAGTCCAGATTCCATCTCTTTGTATTTCACTCAAAGAGATGCTTAACGATGATGAATTTTGCCAGGACCGTTTGGCACAACTTGAGTTATTAGATGAATGTCATCTTAATGCTCTTGATCATCTCCAAATCTACCAAAAATGTATCAAATGTGCCTATGAAAAATGTGTCCATGAATGAACCTTCTAGGTCGATGACCTCATCCTGAAGGAAAATCAACATGTAACCAAAGAGGAGAAAAGTAAATGGGAAAATTCACTCCTAATTGGCTTGGACCTTATATCATTACTCATACCTATGGATCAAGTGCTTATCATTTGTCTTCACTCGAAGGTAAACCCAAACCTGAGCCCCTCAATGCCTTGCATCTTAGACCCTTCTACTATTGAATTAAGTCTTATATCACCTCTTTTCTATTAAATGCTCATCCCTTGAGCACCGTTCACCTTCCATTTTACCTATCTTAAGGATCAATGACTAAACCAGGATCATGTGATTACCCATCACTTTTTCAGCCCTATCTTCAATATGAGTACCACGGCCCTACTCATGGCATGATTCTCATGGATACTTTTCATCTTTTTCAAGATGGAATCCCATGGTCATTCATAACGTAAATTCTCTCTTCCATAGTTAGCCTCTATGTGTGCTATGGTTTTTGCCTTCAAACCAAGAGCCTATTTTTCTCTATAGTCTTGTCCATGACTTAAAAGTCCAAAAACAAAAAGAAATTTCAAAAATAAAATGGGATTCAACTCCTTGAGTCAAACTTCTAGCAAAAATATGATTCCCTCAAAAAGGACATCTATTCTCTCTATCTCACTGCTATAAATAGACTTCTCCCTCGAAGGACAACTATACAAAGCTAGCCATATTGTACTTAGTCTCTCATCAAAAGAGGACTATTCTTGCAAAATAAAATAAAATATTCAAAAGCTTCCCACATCGATCAACTTCACGAAGACCTCAAGGAGATAATATACTCATCCCACATAGACTTCCCGCATCGATCAATCTATCAAAACAACAAAAAAAAGAAGAAAATGATAACTTTTTTTCATGGACTTGTCTATTTTGATCTTAGGTCTCTTGCCAAGTAGGCATGTTGTCTTACACCAGGTGATGCTAAAACCAACCATCTTCACCTCATTGCCTTTTTACCCTAATTTCCTACCTTCTCAAGGGACTTGCCACAAAAATGACATTTCATGATCATGTGACTTTCTTCACCCTTAGCATAGTCAATCATGCAACACCTTTAGGGTCTTACATTCATAAGCCCACCTTTGGTATGGTAGACTTGTTATGGTTCTTATCAATTAGGTGGCTTTTTGTCACCTCTTACCCTTCACCTTCTTCATTACTTGTTGATTCTCCTATACAGATTAGACCATCGACACCTACATTTTAAGAATTCCTCTTTCACCAACATCACCATCATGCCTAAAACTAACCTAAACTCAACCACCCTAAATCACCTAAACTAACCATGCCTAAATGACCTAAACTTAACCATGCCTAAATCACCTAAACTCAACATGCCCTAAAACCATGCCTAAATGACCATTGCCTAAAACCTACCAACCCATTCATCTATCCTCATCATATTCTTCCCTAGCTTATGGGAGAACTACATCGGCCTGAGGCCCCTTTTCACCGGGGCTATGTAGGCAACACTCCGAGGGCATGGGGCCCTTGGAGGTTAGCTCGACCACTCTCTACCCTAACCAATTTCCACCCCCATTTTTCTATTCACATTCTACCTTAGTTAGTTTCCATCTTATACACTACTTGGAAATTAAACAAAATACAAATATACAAACATGTATATCTACCTATTTCTTACATCATCATATCATACATCCATCATTTCACATTTCCATGATATCAAATATTTTGAAATTTACACCATCACATACATATACATCATCATTTATTTCCCATGTTACCAATAACTTGGAAATTAAATCAAAACCAAAAAACCTTAACTCAACCATGCCTAACTCACCTAGACTCAACCATGCCTACATGACCTAGACTCAACCATGCCTCTACACTCAACCATGCCTAACTGACCTAACTCCACCATGCCTACATGACCTAGACTCCACCATGCCTAATGACCTAGACTCCATCATGCCTACATGACCTAGACTCCACCATGCCTAATTGACCTAACTCCATCATGCCTAATTGACCTAGACTCCATCATGCCTTCACATGACCTCATGCCTCATGACCTCGATCCTAATTAATTCACCTAGTTTCCATCCATACACAAATAAAAATGGAAATTAAAACACAAGTACATCATCCATACCATAAATCATCATCATCTATAACAATGAAAGTCTGTATATCAATACAAATATACACCGATACTGTATACAAATGTATACACTAATACAAATACATACAAGTATCTCAAATCTCTCAGATACATCCTCACCATCTTTGGCACACAGGCTGGTATAAGATCAAAATCTCAAAACTCTCATGTACATCCTCACTATCATTGGCACATAATATATATAAAAAAAAGATGACTAAAAATCATATCCGGTGACTAATCATCACTCCATCTGATATCCATGCATGTCTCATCTGTCTCCTCCTCCTCACCTCTACCTCCACCATTGATGACCTACCAACATCTCTCCACCTAGCATGGGTCTTGGTCTAATCTCCTCCTGGCCCGCAGCTGGTCTAGCCTCCATGAACTCATCACCTCACCTACCCTATCTCTAGGCTCTGCTTCACCCCCTGTGCTCTCTGAGCTATGAGTGTGGGATCTAGTCCTCTCACTCACTTTTCTGTTGTGCCTTGTACTCAACATAGGAGGGGACATCTATCCTATGGGTCATCAGATGGTCTTGTAATACCATGTGCCTCATTCAGGGCATCCTTGAACCTCACCATCGACACCATTTGAGGTGGTGCCATGGGTCTCACAACAACCTGTGAGCTCTGTCCTACTAGGGCTGGCCTCGGACCCTATACCTGTGCTCCCTTGTCCTCCTCCTGTACCTGGGACCCTGTCCATCATCATTCACTTAGTAGTGGGACCCTATCCCTGAGCTGTGGTGGTGCTTGTGTTGTAACTGGGCTGTAGGGCCACAACTTGAGCTTGTGTAGTGGCCAAATGGCCCTATAAACCTACTACTTGCACCTGTAAAGGTGGCAACCCTATCCCCCATCTCCATCTCCACCCTGTGTGGGTGCACCCCTCCCTGTAACTTAGGCTTATAGTGTGCTAACACACTAAGCCTATAAAATGGAAACTTGTGCCTCTTGACCCTATGAGCTGCCCCTGTAAAACTATAATTTGTGCTTGTAGGGGCCACCTGACCCTGCAAGGTATCCCTCTACACTATGATGGTGGCTAAGTCTGGCTTCCCTGGCCTCGGGGGTGTCACACTCATAGTTGTGCCACCCACCACTTCCTATATCTATCGTGACCCCAACATCATCAATCCACCTATCCTACCACTGCTCCTCCTACCCTGTTGGCACACTCGGTCATGGTGGAGACATAGGTCTCTCCACATCATCTCTCCTATACTAAGGGAAGG
Source organism: Taxus wallichiana var. yunnanensis (assembly GCA_018340775.1). Taxonomy (NCBI): domain Eukaryota; kingdom Viridiplantae; phylum Streptophyta; class Pinopsida; order Cupressales; family Taxaceae; genus Taxus; species Taxus wallichiana. The sequence goes on along the minus strand of CM031244.1, from coordinate 98,004,213 downwards.
GTGGTGGCACATCTGTGGCAACCCAAACTTCCATCTAACCCTATCTATAGGTATCATCTCATGCTCATTGCATTACATGACGCCCCTGTATCCACCTCGAGTAAGTTGTAACCTCTAAACCTCCTCCATGTGTCTCTATATGAGGGATAGCCAACATAGGGCCTCCAAACAATATCCACACCAAAAATCCCTCCAAAGCACCCACCTATAATATGAAACATCATGCATGGCCCTAGCCACCCTGTGCTCCCCACCAACTGGTACCCACCATCTATATCCACTCTGACCAAGCCACCCCCAAACCAATCAAGTTGGGGAAAACCAACTGATGCACACATACGATGTGCTCATATGCCCAACAATGCAAAAGAAAAGTGCAACACAAACTAAACCACCATAACCTCCCATAGGCCCATAGCTCCCTATATACAATTACACTAGAATGTCGGTGCCCATGTAAAAAAATCCTCCTCCACCATATCCTGGAGCACTCCCATCAATGCTCATGGGAATCTACCACCCTCGGCATCTAGTAGGGTGAAACAACATACCACCTCCATCATCAAAACAACCAACCTCATCTCCTGAGGATGGGCTGCATACATCTCTCCATAGCTAAGGCTCACACTTATGGTACCTCATCTCACCCATCACCTCCCCAAACATAACCACTATAGGCTCCATGGAGGCCTCAAAGAAATAGAATACACTCACTCACCCATAATCGGTAGCCAGGATCCTATATACATCCTCTAGGGTGACAATAATCTCACCCATCGGTAAATGAAAAGTGTTGGTCGTTGAATCCCATCTATCGATGAGTGTGACCATCAAACTAGGATCTCAAACTACATGCATCTATAGCATCGATCCCAATCAATCCAACATCAGTCATGTGCTCCCACTCCTCTGTAGTCACACTCGACCACATATCTACCAATAATGGTGGTACTCTATCTCGCATACGTAGCTGGTCCCTAGCCTGCATCCAACAAAACACAAATATTGTTAAGACCTCACTACCTCCAATTACATCTTAACCCCAACACCATACCCAATCACACCAATCCTACTTACCCCATTTACCTAATTCACATACCAACCTCCTACCCTTTACACTCATGACTCATTACCTTCACATTATTTCACCTACTCACCTAACCCATCTAGCCAATGACCATATGTTACCCTTACCCCTCTACAACCACATTACTTACCCCTTTTTGACCTCTTTTTCCTTTTGAACATAACCCTTCTTACCCCAATCCCTCTTTCACCCTAACTAGCGTGCCGGGTCTCTAGACCATCACCGGTTCTCCTTGATCTGACATCAGTTCGATTAACCGGTGTTGGTCACCTTAGTCTTGACCGATGTTGGCTATAGCATCGACTAATTGACATCGATTGGCCAAACCTTGACCGACGTCGGTCTCTGTCATGACCCCAAAACCAAAACCCCCTCTCTATTTCTTAAAAATTGACAAAAACCAACCTACAATCCTAATTAATCCCAACACTTACACCCCACATTTATTTCTCCCCCTACTTAGCCTATATTTGACCTCCTCCCCCCAGATTTCATCTATTTTTCACCCATATTTCAAAATTAACATTCCCGCCCAAAAATTTCTTCATTATAAAAACACAATTGGAGAAAAAAAAAAAGCTAGAAAATGCACCTACCTCATCTCGATGGCATCTACATGGTGGCACATCTGGCACTTACATACGTCCGATGGTCCACCCACCCTCTCTCTCCTCTCTCGCCATACCAAAATCTACCTCACACCTCTCCACCAATCACACCTCCAAACTACACTAGTGGACCCATCTACCTGCTCCTCTCAACACTTAGTCACCTCCACCTCAGCTTGGTACAATAGCTTGTCTTTTTCCTCCCCAAAAATGCACAAATCACTCATCTTTGTCATTTTCTCAAAGTCAACAACAACAATGATTCCATAAAATATGGAATTTTAACTTTATAACCCTAACCCACCATGACCGACGTCGGTCATACAAAACCAACATCAGTTACCTTATAACCGACATCGGTCATTTTCAATACCATTTCCTCCACATTTTTCCTATTTTGACCTAACCTCATTACTGCCACATACCTTTTTCCAGTACCAACACCCATTGTACCCTACCCACAAGCCTAAACTACCCCTACAATTCCTTAATTGCATTTAGGGATTTGTTATTTTACCTATACCTTGGCCTTACCCATGCCATGACCTATTTACCTAGACCTGACCTACTTTTTGTGACCATTGAACTTGTGTACTCACTATACCTTGTGATGTTGTTACCTATGTTGTTTTAGCCTAACAACCATACCTTTCCTATTTCATGTGCCATTTATCCCGACCAAACCCATGGTGTACCGATCATACCTAAACATTCCTACACCTAACCTATGTTGTGTTTCGGACCATATCCTATACCTGGATACCTAAATCACTTCAACCTTGTTTGGATAAACCTATCGACCTTGGATGATGTAGAGTTTGCAAGCTCTTCAACTTGGTACCATGTTGCAGTCTATACATGTGTGTGTGCATTTGATTGCCATTACCCATTACCCAATTTGACCTTGGCCCATTACCTATTACCCAATTTGACCATTACCATTACCCATTACCCAATTTGACCCTGGCCTATTACTTATTACCCAATTTGACCATTACCCTTTCCCCAAAGTACCCATACTCTTCCCCACCTACCTTAACTTACACCAACTACACATTTATCAAACCACTCACCGACTCCATATAACACCTCATCAGTTCTTGGTTTGAGGGGGATCACCTTCACCCACACTTGGGGCAAACCCCTCTCACCCATACATGGGGCAATCACTTCTTGTTTTTTTCAGCGTTCACTTACCAATACAAGCTATGCATAAAAAGGGGAAAAATGTAGACACCAAAATTAGGTCATACTACCCTTATAACCCCATTAATTAAATTAACCATACCTTACCTATTCATATCCCATAGTGCACATGATTAATTGAATTAATTACTTTAATTAATTTAATTAACATCCTCACTTGACCACCTCACCCAGCCAACTCACCTAGCCACCTCACCCCATGACCCACTCAAACCCCATTAATGACCTAAGACCAAGTCTAAGCCTATCCTAACCAACTAGGACTTAGTCTAAACCTAGAATTAACTCCTATTAACAAACCTAAGAGGAATCTTACTCATTCCTTCCATGATCTATCACTCGAGACTTAGATGAAGATTGAAGACCACCAAAAATAACAACAATCAGGCTATTTTTGGCCAACCTAGATATTCCCACCTTAACCGACGCTGGTTATACCTCAACCGAATGTCGGTCCCTAACCATCATCGGTTAGGTTAAATACATTTCCAAAATCCTTTGCTGAGGTTGGTCATTCGATTCAGGATCTCATATGAATAGAGACTTGGAGCACTCAAATTTTCTAAAGCACTCAGGAAAAGGAAAACACATGGGAACACTACCAACAACCATTGGCATCCATCATCTTCTTCACGATCACAAATACAAATAGAAAGCAAGATGAGGTTCAAACTTTTGCAAATATGAATGAAACTTCTCTTCTCTCTCAGATCTCTGCCATCATTGTCCTCATCACTGCACTCTCCAGATCCATTCTTCAGTAAGTACCTAATATCTCTTCATTTATCTCTATTTTACTTTTTAAGAAGATTTATTATTCATCTCAGTAATTTATTCTTCTATACATCCGTACACCTCCCTTCCTCCCACCAACTTATCACCCTACCATACCTAGACCTTCCACCTATCTTCCCCCTATCCTAATCATCTCTGAACCTTTTAGACCATTCCATGACCTCACCCCCACCATTTCCAGCCTTTGTGCAATCACAGAGAGTCTAAAGACCATTTCTAAGAGATTTTTATTAACTTCCCCTACCGACATTGTTAGCCAACCAACATCATCATCCTAAAAACTAGCATCGGTCACATAACCGACGTCAATTACTATGTCTGAAACATACCTCAGACCAACGAGCTCATACCCATTCCCTAACAACCCAGAATCACTCCTAATCTTTACCAGACCTTACCCAGAGCTTGTACCTGACCTACAACCCAATACCAGCCCATCACTTGACCCATTTTGACCTCAATCACCTTTTATCTGACCTTTCTTATTTGTTTTGATTGAGATACCTAAATCATTCAATTCCAATAAGATTGTTATTTCATGTTTATTTTGGATAACATTAATATTGTTATTTAAAAAGTGGATTGACATCCTGTTCAAGAAGCATCACACTTCCGATCTAGCTTCTACTAGGTAGTCCACTTGTTGTTTTATTTAACTCTATATGGTGGTATTGTTTTTTACATTTTATAGGTAGTTCCTCCTAGCCAAAAGGGAGTATTCACAATCAACATTGGATCAAGAAATCAGAATGCACCTTCAACCGACACAACCTTCCTAACCGACATCACAAATTTATCAAGAATGTATTCCTCCTTGATCCTATCACCCTCTATCTTATTTCATTAATTTATAGGCTTGGTCCATAGAGGTTGGAGGAAGTCCACGATAGAGTGGAAAGTGAGTGAGCGGATACTCCACCATAGGCGCAAGAAGGAGAGGAAGACTTGGATGTTTATGTATTCCCCAGAAGAGTGCTATTTTAAGAGGGTATTAAAAAGAACCATGACCCAAGGCACGGAACATCACAACCTTTATGAAGGTCACCTCGAATATCCCCTCGAAAGAAGCATCGAGAGAAGAAGAAAAGAAGAAAATCAGAATTTAACGAGGAGGCGGAGGAGTCCAAAGAGAGTAGTGAAGGAACCCCGGTTCAACCATAAGATGTGGAGGAACCCGGGGAAGAAGGAATTAAGGATGAAGAGGAAGGGGTAAAAGAAGAAGAAGAAACTATTCGTGAGTAGCCTAAATGCGCACTGCTACGACTCGGTAGGAGAAGTACCAACTCCAAACCTTGACGCCCGTGTTCCTAAGGGGCCAAGGAAAAGATAAGTGAAGAGTATGTGGCATTGAGTTTGTACTATGCCGAGGACACAAGAAAATCATCCGTGCCTAGTTTCAAAGCACCGTGGAACTTAAGGAATTATATGGATAAGAGTTGATGGATCAAGATATGACCACTACACGCATAAGGAAGAAACTATCCTAGTCCATGCGGACCCATATGGATGAACTAGATTTTTATGTATGTGAGGAGTCCCATGTCTCAAGAAGAGTAACGAAGGCACCAAAAGTAGGAACATGACCATAAATCCCACTCTTATGTTTGATGAGTAGGTAAGCAATGCTTTAGTCAAGGTATCTACTTGAGGTGGTGCAAAGAAATATTAATAAGGCCGCCACCATTAGAGTCCCGATGGAGGTTAACAATGACAAAAATGTAAAGATAGAGTGGTTAAAGGAAAAGAAGGAACAAGAATGTGTAAATAATGAGGCTTTTTTTTTTCGGTATGGATTAAGAACTTGGTGATTAAATTCTAAAGGCAAGGCCTCATCTTGAAAAAAAAGGTATCTAAAATTTTATTTTCGTTATGCATTATGTGCACACTTTGGTTGATTTGGTGTTATAATATGGACAACTTAGAATGCCCACACCAAAAGATACTGAAAAAAAGAAGAGAGATAAAGGGCCTTTGTGATCAAGAAAATTTAAACTTACGAGGCATTGCTCCAAAATTTGAAGGATGAGCTAAAGAAAGTAGACCAAGCTCTAAACTTGTGTGCAACACCAGAGGTAATAATAAGGACCAGAACTCTAGTTGAAGATAATGAAGTTCGACAAGGAATGAAAGATGAGACTTTAGGGCACGTAGAAAGATTGGCACTAGTAAAAAAAAAGCACGAAGCCCTTGCAACAACCCAAGATCCACATAAGGAGAGGATAGATGAGATTGGGAAGCTCATAGCACAAAATATGGATCTTCTAGAAGGAATGATGTCTCCTATGGCCAATTTTTTTCTCGGTACTACGAATGAGAAGGAAAAGATCACTCAGGATGAACTAGATACCATAGCCACAAACATTCTAGAAAATAAAAGGACAACGCTAGATGACTAGCGAAACTAGAGGTAGAAATCAAACTTGAATATCTAGAGCTAATCCTCCTAGTTGAAGGAGATGTAGAGTAAAGATTCATTATTTTGTACAGTGATTCTTTCATTCTTTCAATTCTTATTATTTATTGTTAGGGACACTGGAAGGAATTCCCATTGTCGGGATAACAATGTACTTTAGTGTGGGGTAATGTTGAGTAGACATAATATTGTTCTAAGGAGAAGACACACAAATAATATGCATATGGGAACAAGGTGCATTTGAAGGTGCGGAATAATAGGAAAGGAAATGCACGCCAAATTTTTTTGGTTTGGAATTATCCATTTTTAAGGATACATGATATTTTTGGAGATACCGTATGAAGTATACATCGAGATGGAGACTTATACAACATGTAAATGGTATTTTGGGAACAAACGACCGATAAGCACCATGCGAGGTTATAGTTAATACTACGATTAGTTCATCCATTAACAATAAGACATTTATTATGAGTGCACTTTCATGTGTGCATGTTATTGTAAAGGCACATGGCTATTATCAACATGTGACCTATTTTGAGAAGTGCGTAAGTGGTGAAGGGCAAGTCCCCACCTCTATAAGTATGTATTGAACTATGTAGTTTAGGGAGAGACTAGAGACTAAGTTATTGTAGAGTTATGCTATTGGATTTGATACGTGCATGACTTATGGATATACTTTATAGTGTAAGAAGCTTTAGTGTTTTACATTGTTTAATGCAATGAATGATATTGGCTGGATAATGGTGTTAGACATAACTGAAACTAGTTCATGTATGGTTAATATTATTACAATTATTGTTTAATTCATGATTCTATAAGATATAGATCTGGATTATGCATTGTGGAATGTTTATGTTTAATTATGGATCTGAATATGTCCTATCTTCATCATACTAACATCCTACACAAACAACTCTAAAGAGGGGCTCGACAGCTGCTTTGCGCGCTTTGGGTGAGCGCTCACCTCGGCCGGGTGATGTGCTAGTAGGCATGGGTTATTCATAGTAGATTCTAGGCTGCATCACATGATCATACATGAAGATTGCATCATGATCAAACATACCATTTATCAAGGAACTAAGAATCAAACCATATTTTTAAGAAACTTAGCACCATTTAGAGCAAGTGTAATGCATATTACAATTGTAAAAACATACCTATTGAAGGATGAATTATGTTCTATAATGCATATTCAAATTGTAGTTGATAGATGAATTATGGCCTATATTGCAAATATTAAAGGATTTGGAAGATGATGTAGAGACGTGCGGTGTCATGAAATCAATAATCCAATTATAATTATGTAATTTGTCCCTAAATTTAATTGATAACACCTTTTTGTATAATGTGTGTGATTATCTTTAGTAATGTTATTTTTTATATTGTGTGTTTATCAATCAACGAAATTCTTTATTCATAATCTAGCCAATGCATGGGAAAATATTGATGATGCCATCTATTTTTTATTGTGTTAACCTACATCACACGAGTCAATGAACTAATTAATTTGGTTGTGATTTCACCGCCCTCACTCATTTTCTCATGTTTCTCTATGCTATTTTCCCATTCCCTCTCATGATGTCTACCTATGTTCCTTTCATCCTCTTGCATGGAAAGAAGCCAAAAATGGATTTCCTCTCTCTTATGTCTTCCACTCATCTTCACAATTTCTTCCACATAGGCTCCACACCTGTTTTGAATGCGATTGAGAAAGTCTTGGGTGCAAATTATCTTGAGAGTACCAAGAGAGCTTGTGTTAACTCGAGATTACAAGTGTCTTTGTGTTCATTTACCCACGTCATCATATATGTTTGTCCAAAGATTTGACATAAGTATGCCTTCCTATTCTCTTTTCCAATTTGTATCCTTGTTTGTCTCCTTTTTGGGTTGACAACAGGATTTGTGATGCCCTAGAATTGAAAATTCAGGCCCTCCATCAATATGCCAAGACTATTCAAAACATCTATCGATCGATGGGGTGTCCATCTCCAATGTGCCATCGCTGAACTGGTTGTGCTCACAAAACCTACCCCCGCCCCTTCTTGATCACGTGGTGTAGTTGAAGACTATTGCTGGCTCATCCTTTTCCTTTCTCAAGAAGATTGCAATGCTTGGCTCGGTTAACCAATTAAAGGTGGACCCCTAAGGTTTCTCTATTATTCCCCCTTTTTGTTCACCGCTCTATGTTTTTGTAGGCTTGGTTATTCATGTTACATTTTGGCCTCATTATTTATAATCTTTCCTATTGGTTTTTGGTTTTTATATGTATCCCTTCATCGATCAAATATTTTGATACTTGTAGGGTGGGGACCCATCAACCCTCCTCGGTTGTGTGTGACTATCTTAATAATGTTAATATGTATAATATGTGTGACTATATTTAGTAATTTTATAATACAATAAAGGATTTAAATGATAATATATACAAAAAATGTACATAACATTTTTATTTCTGGTGAATTCTTATTTGATTAATGTTAATTTACCTAGATAAGCTACACTGGCATTACCTAGTGAGTGTTAAGTTTTAACTCTCTTAATTTTATTTTTAAAGTCATATTATCCTCTTGACTTCAAACTGTCTCGCTGCACAAATTTTTCACATCGGTTTAAGGAATATAAGGAATTGAAAAATTCTCAGCCACTTCAACAATCAGTGTGTTCATAGATATCATGAAAATAATTTTAATTTGCTATGATTTATTCTGTGAATTTGGGATTCCAGCATGACGAATAGTTTTACAATGAAATTAAAATAATTCTTAAAATGATTTACCATAATTATACCTTTAGAAAAGGAGTTTTAATTTATTTCATATCTATATTTAATTATGAAAAGATATCCTCTTGACAAGGGGAGTAAGGAGAATTTTAATTGTCATTTAAAGTGTTAGGTGTGGGAGGAAAATTCCAGAGTGATTTCATGTCCCTTCTTTTGAGGCACGCAAGGATGGTGGAAGGTGATGCAGGGGGTTAATGATGAATGTCATTATACATTTATAACTATTAAGGGGATGTTAATGTTTTTTTAATCCGAGTTTATTCCTCTCTTAGAATATGGGTTTATAACTATTAAGGGGATGTTAATGCACATTTATTCCTCTCTTAGAATCTGGGTTTTAGCTCATGCCCTTACAAGTGCAGATCTCGAGTGCCATGAGTGGCGTAAGTTCAACGTCGCTGCCAACAAGGAACCCTATTGAAGTGACCTTACCCACCGAGATCCAAGGCCAATGATTCTCGAGTCCGGAGGAGATGCACTATCTCGCCCTTTCTCACTCCAAGGGTAGTGTGATGCTCATAGTTTTTTGTATCTACAATAAGAAGGGTGATCACTACACATAAAAATTCCCTTACAAGGATCTCACCTCGCCGATGCCATAAATACCTTAATAATGGATACGATCTGTTGAGGGCCTAACCTCCTGAAGAAGCATCACCGGGCGGGGATGTTGCTTCCTCTCGATGTTGGGAACCTTCGAGTCTCACGGGTGGCGTGGTCTACTCTGGTGATTGCATGAACCACATAAATGATGAATATTCTATTTGAGTTACCAGTCTATCCAAGGATAATGAGGGATGCCAATCTACTTGAGATTTTCAATTCATTTGTACACCTCATGCGTGTCTACGTGCCCATGGATCAGAAGATGGATTAGTATTGGATTTGGTTTTGTTAATTTTGTTAACAGGAAGGATGCTCAAAGAGCTATCAATAAGCTCAATGCCTATGGTTATGATAATCTTACTGTCAGAGTCAAATGGTCCAATACAAGGATTTTTCTTTAAAAATTGAAGCAAGAAAACTTAAAATAAGGCATCTTTCCTTCTTTCTATAGAGTCTTTTACTTATTTCCGCTTTAGGTTAGTGTTGATAGGATCAATTGTGTTTCACTTGAATGCAACAATTCTCCTTTTATGTTGACTTGCCTCATTTAGTATAATGATTTATTTGTTTTCACTAAAGAAAACCTATCAAATATTAATTTTAAAAATCATCATGACATTTTTCTCATGGTATATTTTAGAAAATTGAAAGTTAAAATTTTAATTTTACCTTTTACTTTGTTGAGAAATAATTTATGTACTTATAAAAAAATCTATGTTTGTTTACTTGTCAGGTAATATTTTATATCTTGAGAAAATTTTCTTAACATAGTACTTGAAAATAAAGAGTTTATCTCACATTTAGTTTAATATCACTTCAATGTAGACCAAAATCACTTTGGCTCTAACATGATTCTTATTGAATCATGTGAAAGCAACAAGTATTGTAAAGTCAATTATTATTTGATTTTCTCTATATGGTGAGTAGTGCAGGTTTTAGATATATAATTCTTGAAGGAATATGATGTGGAAGGATATTTACCTATTCTATGAATTATAATATGGCCCCCTAACAATAATGATGCCATAATAAAAGAACTGGATTTTAAAATTAAGTTGTATCAAAATATGCAACAGATACATAGATGCACTATAAAGGACTTGAGTTGGTTTCTTTATTTTTTCTAAGAAACATGTTCTCATAAGAGTGTCTTGTTGTCATGCACATAGAGACAAAATGCTCCTACAAATTTAGACGTCATCGCTCATAAACAAGATTATCTACCATTGATTACATTCAATAGGTACCCACTTTAACAAACACGTTTGTTTAATTTTATTTTTAAGGGATTTGAGTGTCTGAAAACCCTTAAAATTTAATTGGTATGTGTGAGGATTTATTGACTTTACACATTTCTTGAGTTAGGGATGACAATGGTGGCATCTGACAGAGTGAGATGAGGGGATCTTGAAAAGGATAATAATGAAGATCTATAATTTCTTCTACCACAACCGAATATCATTGGGATGGATGAAGAATATCGTCAAATAGAAGTTCAAAAAGCAAGTCCAGATGGTGGTTCACACCACTACCATGTGCATCAAAATATGGATTACATTTAATTATATTCTCATAGTTTGGATTGTCTCCCTCTACTAGTTTCTTTAGAATATCTTCAGTAATTCTCTAGTTACACTAAGGTTCAATCACATTATAGTAAATGAACCTAGAAGTGTCTCACATCTCTTGAAAGTCATTAGCCTAGCGGCTGCTAGCCCATATAAAAAGAAAACATGGTTAGTTTATTGTTTTATGGAAAAATGTTGGCTTCATGAAATCATTAAAATATTTTCCCAAGATCTGCATGGTTTAATGTTAATGACATTTTAAAACTGATAAATACCTTATTCTAAAGCAAAAATTAAATCCTAGTGGTTGTTAGCTGGTATAAAACAAAAACATGTTATATTTATGGTTTTATAGATCAGTGTTGGATTCCCTAAAATCATTAAATGATTTTCCAATAACTACGTAGTTTAATCTTAAATAAATTTTAAAACTGATAAGAACCTTTATTCCAAAGGAAAAATTAAATCCTTGTAGCTTCTATCCCATACAAGTGCACTCTCAAGCACCACGAGTGACACAAGTTTAGTGTCGCTACCAACTAGGAACCCTACTAGATGCATGTCGAGATCCAAGGATGGTAATTCTAAGTCAAGCGGAGATGCACTGTCGCCTCTCTCACTCCAAGGGAGTGTGGTTCTCATATTTTTCATATCTACAGTAAGAAGAGAGATTTACGCATGAAAAATTCCCCTTATAAGGATCTCACCCTTGCATGTGCCACAAAAATGTTAACAAGGGATAAGGATGTTAAAGACCTCATATCCGGTGGAAGCATCGCTAGTGAGTTCGCCGCTACCTCTACTACTAGGTACCTCCCAATTTGAGGGACAACATGGTCTGCTTCGATGACAATATGCACCACAAAAATAATGAAAATTATGTTTGAGTTACCAGTCTATCTAAGGACCACAAGGGATGTCAATTTTCATGATATTTTCAGGTTGCTTGGACAAATCACACGTGTCTACATACCCATGGATCAAAAGATGGATTAGAAAGGTATTTGGTTTTGTTAATTATGTCAACAGGAGGATGCTTAGAGAGCTATTAATAAGATCAATTCCTATGGTTATGATAATCTTATTCTCATAGTCGAATGGGCCACTCCAAGGCATATTTTTTTAAATTGAAGCAAGGAAGACTTAAAATCAAGCGTCTTTCCTTCTTTCTATGGATTCTTTTACTTATTTCCGCTTTAGGTTTTGTAGGGTTTTTAGTGTTGATAGGATCAGTTGTGTTTCACTTGAACGTAATGATTCTCCTTTTATTTTGAATTTCCTTGTTTAGTATAATGATTTATTTATTTTTACTATAGAAAAACCTATCAAATCTTAATTTTTAATTTCATTTTGACATTTTTTCTCATGGTGATGTTTGTTTATTTTTATTTGTAGGGTGATTTGAGTGTCTGCAAACCCTTAATATTTACTCCAGATGTGTGAGGATTTCTTGAATTTTCTCATTTCTTGAGTTAGGGACAACAATGATGGAATCCAATAGAGTGAGATGTGAGGAGCTTGAATAAGAGGATAATGAAGATCTGGAATTTCTTCTTCCATCACTGAATATCATCAAGTTAGATGAAGAAGATTGTTGAATACAAGTTCAACAAGCATGAATAGAAGGTGGTTCACACCACTACCATGCACATCCACAAAGTGGCCAAATGCACCTTAACAAGTGCACTCTCAAGTGCCACGAGTGGTACAAGTTCAACATCAATGCCAATTAGGAACCCTACTAGAATGAACATACCCACCGAGATCTAAGGATGAAGAGTCCAAGTCCGACTGTGATGCATTATCCAACCTCTCTCATTCCAAGGGCAAAGTGCGGTGCTCATAGTTTTTGTATCTACAATAAGAAGGGCGATCACTACACATAAAAATTACATTACAAGGATATCGCCCCGCCGGTGCCACAGACACCTTAACAATGGAGAAGATCATTGAGGGTCTCATCTCCAGTGGAAGCATAGAAAGCGGGGTTGTCACTTTTTCCGCTGCTAGGGGCATCCTAGTCTTAGGGGCAATGTGGACCACTTTGCAACGAAACCATGTGCCATAGAAATAATGAAAATTATATTCACGTTACTAGTCTATCCGAGGACCACGAGGGATGTCATTATGCATGAGATTTTCAAGTCATTTGTACACATCACACGTGTCTACATGGCCATAGATTAGAAGATAGATTAACAAGGGATTTGGTTTTGTTAATTTTGTCAATAGTGAGGAAATTCAAAGAGCTATTAATAAGCTCAATTCCTATGGTTATGATATGCTTATTCTCGAGTAAAATGGGCCACTCTAAGTAGGATTTAAAAAAAAATTAAAGCAAGGAAGACCTAAATGTAGGCATATTTTCTTCTTTCTATGGAGTCTTTTACTTATTTCCGCTTTAGGTTTTGTAGGGTTTTTAGTGTTGATAGGATTAGTTTTGTTTCACTTGAACACAATGATTCTCATTTTATTTTGACTTGCCTTGTTTAGTATAATGATTTATTTGTTTTCACTAAAGAAAACCTATCAAATCTTAATTTTTAAATTCATTTTGATAATTTTTCTCATGGTGACATTTGTTTATTTTTATTTGTAGGGTGATTTGAGTGTCTAGCAAACCCTTAAGATTTACTCTAAATGCGTGAGGATTTCCTAAATTTTCTCATTTCTTGAGTTAGGGACGACAGTGATGGCATCCGATAAAGTGAGATGTAGGGAGCTTGAATATGAGGATAATGAAGATCTAGAATTTATTTTGCCATCTCCGAATATCATTGATCTAGACGAATAAGATCGGTGATTACAAGTTCAAGGAGCAGGGGGCCGAAGGTGGTTTACACAACTACTATGCACATCTACAAAGTGTCCAAAGAGTTACTTAACAAGTGTGATTTTAAGCATTGTGAGGGTGTAACTTTTGCATTAATGCTAACTAGGAACCCTATTGTAGCGAACCCATCCACCGGGATCAAAGGCCAACAATTCAAAGTCTAGCGGAGATGTGCTATCTAACCTATCTCACTCCAGGGTAGTGTGGTGCTCATAGTTTTTCATATCTATAGTAAGAAGGGAAATCACTGCACATCAAAATTCCCTTACAAGGATCTCACCCGCCCATGTCATAGACACCTTAACAAGGGATAAGGCCATCGAGGGCCTCACCTCTTGTGGGGCTACCACTACCTCCGGTGATGTGCACCTCCTAGTCTTAGGAGTGGTGTGGAATGATCTGGAAAAAACATATGCCACATAAATGATGGAAATTAGGTTCAAGTTATCAATATATTTGAGGACCACGAGGGATGTCAATCTGCATGATATTTTCAAGTCATTTAGACACATCATGTGTGTCTACGTGGCCATGGATTAGAAGACAAATTAGAAGGGGATTTGGTTTTGTTAATTTCATCAACATGGAGGATGCTTAGAGAGATATTAATAAGCTCAATGCCTATGGTTATGATAATATTATTCTTAGAGTCAAATGGATTGACCTAGGGTTATGATCCTAGGTTTAACACTTTCAATCCAAAAATCCCATTTGATGATAAACCCTAGTTCAACAAAGATCTAGAATTTTCTCTACCATCGCCGGATATCATCATGCTCAATGAAGAAGATCATTAAATAAAATTTCAATGAGTAGGGCTAGATGGTGATTTGCACTACTACCATGCACATCAAAAGATGAATTACATTTAATTATATTCTCATAGTCTGGATCAACGCCCTCTACTAGTTTCTTCAGAATATCTTCATTAATTATCTAGTTACACTGAGGTTCAATCACATCATAGTAAATGAACCTGGAAGTGTCTCACATCTCTTGAAATTCATTATCCTAGTGGCTGCTAGCCCATATAAAAAGGAAACATGGCCAATTTATTGTTTTGCAGATAAATGTTGGATTCCATGAAATCATTAAAATATTTTCCCAAGATCTACATGGTTTAATGTTAATGACATTTTAAAACTGATAAGAACCTTATTCCAAAGAAAAATTAAAGCCTAATAGCTGCTTTATCCCGTATAAAACATAAACATGTTATATTTATGGTTTTGCAGATCAATGTTGGATTCCCTAAAATCATTAATTATTTTCCAACAATTACATAGTTTAATATTAAATAAGTTTTAAAACTAATAAAACTTTATTCCAAAGGAATAATTAAAGCCGTGCCTTTAGCCCATACAAAATAGAGACATGTTCTATTTATTATTTTACAGATCAATGTTGGATTCCAATATTTTGATTTTTAGATTCCAGTATATGTGACTTTGGAGTGTAGTAAATTCCAATATATGTGATTTTGGATTCCAATATATGTGATATTGGAATCCAATATGTGTGATTTTGGAGTCCAGATAATTCCAATATTTAACATTTTGGAATCCAAAACTAGTAATTTTAGATTCTAATAATGGCGGTATTTTTCATTGTTCGAAATAGAATAAGTCTAGATTTAGTGAAATAATCGTTTTTATCATAGAGGAAGGAAAATTTCCCAAGGATTCTAATGCAATTTGAATTCTTGAAAATGGATGAAAAATGAGCGAGATACGACCATATATGTTATCTAGGGCATGAGGGTTGAAAAAAACAATGCATAATCACAATTCATGATTGGAATGGTGAAAAATGATTTACTTTTACCCCTTTTATAGCCTTTTGTTTGACAACGACTCGATAAAATGGATAATTTTAGGGTTTTAATGGAATGTGGGAATTGAGGGGCTTAAGTAATGTTTATCATTTTCCCTTTATGTTGCATATATGATAAGGTTTTGGGAAACAGAGGCCCGAGGGTATAAGGGACATGAGGGATCAAAAATCTGAAATACCCGTAACATGAACCAAGACTATAAATTGCAGAAAATGTTTGATTACGAGGAACATAGGGCCGGGAGGAACAATGGCCGGGGGGGATAGTTTATTAGAAGTATCCTCAATACTAAGGAAAAAGGAAAAGGCTTGTGGGTAGAAGGTAAGTGCGGAGAACATGTAGCTACGGGAATGGAGGACTGGATGGAACAAAGGTCACAAGTTCTAACATTACCCAAAGTACTGAAATACAAAGAGAATCCAAGGTAGTGTGGATAGTTCGGATATTCGGTCAACACAAGGTGTAATGGAACAAGAGGATCGAGGGACCAAAATTTATGATGTATCTGCATATAAAAGAAAACAAAGACTTGCAAATAATAAATAAGTGTGGATAACAATGAACTAAAAGGAACAAGTTCCTTTGTTCCACGAACTTTCAAAATCCCACAATAGAAGAATTTTACAAAAACAAATAAAACAAGGACTTGTGGGTAATGAAGGACTCTAAAACATAAAATATCCACACAAGGGAAACATATTATTGTGGGTAAAACAGGGATGTAAGGAACATAAGGCTCGAGGGAGCATGTTCCTCATGTTCCTTCAAAACCTAAAATTACCGCGATAGAAAGGAACTTGACCCAAAATACCTCAAATTGGCTAACTATTTGAATTTTTTCACTTCCTAAAGACTTCACAAAGGCAAATAAACCCGAAAAAGGGGTCACTTGACTAAAAATTTCAAAATGTTTAAAAATTTGCACATTTTTCTGGGTAAGTGAAAAAAATTTCCAACTGTTTTTATATTTGTACCTTTTTCACTAAAATAATGATATTGGTTATAAGGACATTCACCAAAACTATGAAACTTGTTATAGGGACATTCGCCATGATTTCTATAATTTTTTTTTGGGGGAGGGTGGGGGTACCTTAGAATTTTTCCTAGTCCTTGGTGGTTGAATATCTCCTCAATTGGCACCTCTCTCACCTTCCCTCTCTCAATCTCTCTCATTTTTCCTATAAGTATGGAACTCATGCATTATAAAAAGGATCCTCTTTTTTGTGTAGACACAAAATCATACACTTTATGCATTATTTAATCCCAGTCTCATACTACTATTTAAAAGGTTTTTGAGTGAAGAAAGTACTAATTAACCCCCATCTTTTAGCCATATTATTTTATTTTCTTTCGTCATTCCCGACCTCTTTCACTGCATTCCTAGTCGGTTTTCATCATTTTAAATTATTTTAGCCTTGACCGGGGTGCCCATATTATTACTAGGGTGCCCATGGGTGCCCTGGTCCCACCAAGGGTGCCCTAATCCTTTTTGGAATTTCTTTCCACTTTTTGGGATTTTTCTAACTGTTTGAGATCTTTATCTTTTTGTGGTCGACCATTTTTTGGGGTTAATTATGAAATTAGATCAAGAGAAAACTATAAATATAAAGTTATGAGACAATAATGAGGGACCAAGCACTATTCACTACCATCATCCACCTAGAGTTACATACATTTGGAGATCATTTTCATCCATTAGCTCCATCACAAGGACAAGGTTGGTTCATCCGCATCACACAAGCATAGGGAGAGGGATTCTATTTTATTCCATACACATATTATATGAAATTTTCTACATTTAACTATTTCTCACTACTTCACAAAGTACGAATGGCATAAGAGTACTTAGGGAACATTATGCGTACACACTAGAACTACATTTGGGTCCAAAATGTAGTGCAACAATTAGTTAGTAAGCCCAATTTTGTGGCAAATGAGGTCATTCAAACCCATTCATTTGTATTCTTCTTTTTTTAGGGGTTTGCTACTTCTCTTGGGTATTTTATGGGTCTTCTATACATCTTGGATTATCAATGACACTTGACAATATGCATTGAGTCTAATGTGACAAATAATGAGGGTTTTGAAACACCTACTAACATGTGAAACTTAGTTCCAGACCTATTGCATAGACCAGGGAACCCATTTTGCATACCGAGAGAGCCAACTGGAGCCCCAGGTCCCTTTCCAGTGCTCTAGTTTAGAGAATTAATCCAGATTCATCCTTTTTAGGTTCTCTGCATAGTTGTTCCTACTTCCAGTTATTTTGTTCATTCTACGACACGAGTCTAGCAGCTTCTCCAATCAGCTAAGTTCATTCTAACTCTCTTATTACTCTATGGTTTTAAAATTTCCATTTTCATATTTTCTTGGGTCATTTTACATAGTCTTTTACTACATTTACATGTCGTTATAAATTAGATATCCCATTTTTAGTTAATCGATTGCAACCACACCATGCCAAAATGAAGGCCAACTTCCCTTGAGTTATAGACCTTGTATTTGGTCTCTGTAATGTATTTTTGCCTTATGCCATTCTTGTAATTAGTTTATGCATATTTTAGCATTAAATATTGTGTTTGTGACTATTCTTTACCATACGCTCATGTTTATTGCATTTTTGCCTCTTGGTTTTCTTGTTTGGTATGTTGTGTGTGTTTTCTACTTACAGGGATTCTATTTTTGTGTGTTATCAATGTGTGGGAGGGGTTCGTAAACCTGGTTTTGGGTTTGTGGCATGTTTTTCTGCCCTTCACTCTTGTATTTTCTTCCCTTTCTTCCCCTTTTGGAGAGAGATCACCCCTTCTTTTCTAGAGCTATCACTGCCCCTTTTAGCTTAGGATTTTCTTTTTTACATCTCTTTCTATATTTATTTCTTTGGTTCCTTAGATGTGTTAGTGTAGGTTAGTTGTAGGAGTAGTTTTGACATTAATTTAGATAGGTTGAGGATCCAGTCTTCTACGAAGGTTTGTCTCAAGCCACAAGTCCCACACTTGGAGACAATCCCATATTGCCTCAAATTTCTAGATCTCTCATGATTCAGAGCAAGGTGTAATTTTAATCTCCAATAATAACAAAGAGGTTATGCAAAATATTCAGACCTTTTAGAACAAGGGAAACATTTAGGTGGAAAACTCTGTGGAAAGAAGATTTTTGCATTTTTTTCAGGAATCTTCAAAACACCATATCTTTTGATGCATAGATCCATTTGACATGAGATTGGTCTCATTGGAAGTTTTTTTCAGAGGGATTCACTAAAAGATAATTTTTGAGGATAATTATGGAGATAATTGGGTGTTTTCATGACATAGTTTTAGGTCACTTTTGTAATGAAATGATTCTCAATTCAATTACAAATACTTTTATTTAATTCCTTTTTGTCTAATGATGCTTCTTGGATGGTATATTCTCCTCATAACCCCATAAAAATAATGAGAATAGTTTGAATGATTTGTGCTATAAGAAATGAGATTTTATCAGTGGTCTAATGCATGATTATGGTTTAGATGGACAATTTTCATCTCAATCTTCTCACCATATTTCATGGACATCCATTGATCTAAGTTAGATCCTAGATGCATAGAAAATATCTAAGGATTTTCTTACAAACCAAGGAACCTCCATGGGTGTAGATCATCATGAGATTGAGATATTAAATTTTGGGCTAGTTCTAGGGTAGTTTAGAAGGGTCAAGTAGGCTAAGAATATCCTATGGCATATTCGGATCCCTTCTTCTATCTTGAATGTAAGGAAACTGTTCTGATTGGTTTCTAAGTGCTTCAAGTTTGTGTAGAATTTTGTATTTGAATTGTGTAATGTGTTCACTACCTTCCAAATGATAAGGAGATATTTTGTATTTCTTAAGAAATAATATATAGTTTTTGTGATTATTATCTATCATTTGGCTTGTGTTATTGCGTCTTACCTTTCTATCTTATTATTGTATGATGTGCATGGGTTATTTTTGTATAATTCCAATCCATTATGGTCCCTTACATAGAGGATTAAATAATTTGAATATAATATGGATTGTGTCTCATATATGCCCTTTTTTACCGCGTTCATTTCTTTTTTCCTTGATCTCGGGAGAGTGGCCCCTTCAAACTCGGTTTATCACCATTCTTTTCCAATTTCATCACTCTTTCTCCCTCAAATTTGTAGATATTTTAGTTAGATTAGAGTAGTGGTTAATCTAGATATTTTAAGGAAAGGATCCAACCTTATTTTGGAGGTTTATCTCAAGGGTGAAGGTCCCACACCTTTTTGGTTCCCAATCAAAACCCCAAAAAGGAAAGAATGAGAGAGAGGGGCTAGGAGAAAATATAGACCTATTGATGTGTAATTTTGTAGCCGACAATTAAAATATCTATCTGTCTTGACCATTCCTTTAGGAATGACAAGGAGGCATCCTACTAAGGATGTGGCTAATATATAGCTACTTTATGGATTTTCCTAACTAAGGTGAGAGGACCTAAGGAGTGGCATGAAAGGGAGAGGGATATATATAGCCTCGACCCTCAAACTTGTTGGAAATTCAATCTAAGGATAAATAAAACTTCAAAATTCAACACTCATTCAAGAGAATGGTCATAAATAACTACACTCACTTGTATTTTTAAACACAAGCCACTAAAGACAGATTGGATGTGATAAACAACATCATTATGGAATGAATTTGTTGACAACTTGGAATGGAATGACACTTGAGATGTTAATATTCACAATTCATGGAAAATACACTCAAATTATGCAAGGGTATGTGTGATTTGTAGGAAAATATCATGTTGGATATGCAAAGGGAGATTAAATTTATAAGGGTAGGTAAAGAAGATAGTGTAAATGAAAGTAAATGTGTATAGTAATGGAGGAAAGGGATATTAAGAGGAAGTAGATGCATTAACCATGTTGTCTTGATAATTCTTCATGCATTCACACCTAAAATCAAAGAAAAATCACTCTCCAAAGGTTGTTTTCCTCATGGAAACCAAACAAGGAAAAAAATGCAAATTAACCCTTGAGACCTCAACACAGATTCACGATAATGAAGCCTCATGCACTCACCATACCAAATTTATAATGCTAAAGGACACCCTAGGGAAGATAGATATGCATTTACAAAAATTACAGAAAGGAGATTTACAATTGAAACAAATGGTGCAAAGTAACACTACAATGCAACAAACCTTCAATACCCAATCACACAATTAAATACAAAATGATTTTCTGAATTTATTTGGCACAATAAACACAGTATTATAAGGGAGATAATCATTTATTGATTTCAAGATCTGTTTATAATGAGAAAGATCAAAATTATTCATGGCAGAATTGATCTTGCATGTCTATTTATAGAGAAGACAAGGGAAACATATAGAAGATGAGTCTCAAAGCCTACTAATGGTTGTACATGAGTAACCACCTTAGCATGAACTTGAAAATAATAATTACAAGTATCTAGATATTTGTAGAGCTACTACACAATCATTAACCCATGCTCGGATCTTGAAACCTCCAATTTTGATCTCATTAAGAGACAAAATGATTTTTCTAACCACTTTTATGACAAAAATTTTCATATTTATACATTCATAGCCTCAACTTAGAAAAATATTCCATGTTAATGCCCAATCAATGGTTGAGATGGTGATCCATGTGAATTGAGGGAAAATCAATGAAGGAACATGTAATCAGGGAGATGAAAGAGGGAAACAATGCCAAATGTCCACTCCACAATGCATAAATCATCCATTCTTCATCTGATGGGGGTATGAAGGGCATATTCCAATTATAGAAGCATCCATTGGTGAAGGAGGATCATTCCAAACATCCACAACTGTAAATGATTCCTGAAAATGACATTTAACAGATTAAATTTTTTTGTAATGTACTTCTCCTAAAATTATCCACCATTTTGCCCCAAATTGATCTCTCTGGTAAGTCCTCTCCAAGATGTTCCTAATACAACAAGTTTCACTAAAAATGGATGCCCAAATCAAAGTTATGAGAAAATTTGTAAATTTTCTTAACAACTAAATGTAATGGTGGTCTCATGGGACACATGGAAAAATTTGATTAGTCCCTTTATTTTCTTAGCAAGAAGGAAACGTGTCATCACCTAATTGGATGATCAATTTTTAGTGACTTTGGGGAACATAGGAATAATTCTAAGTGTTCCTAGAACACCGAAATAAGCGACATGCGAGGGGTGGGTGGAAAATCACCAAAGGGATATAACCAATAAACAACTCCTTAAGTTCCTTTGGTGCCCAAATTAACCAATAGAAGGGATGATGAAGTAGTGGAAGTGGGGAATGCAAGGAACATAGTAACAATTCTAGTCATTCCACTAAAACATGATTTTCCTAATTTTGACCACGTGTTTGGCCTTGGGCGGTAATGTAGTGAAATCGAGAATTGGGGAATGGGTGGAAATATAGAACAATTATTTGCATTCCTCAATATTCAGATTCAATTGATAGGGAATGGTTTCTTACAAAATTGAGTAAGTGTTTAGATCAAATGGAGTCTTAACAAAGGAGGAGGTGATTGAGACACTTTAAAAGATTTGTAAATGGCCAAGGAGTGAAAAAACACCATGAAACCTGAAAATCAATCATGTAGTTTCTCTAAATTCACTTCAACATGGCAAAAAACACTTAGAATCATTACTTAACCTACAATCCTGAAATATCTCCTTCTTCTTGAACATTGTAAAGTAACACTTGGAACACCACAAACCATGTACATTAGCCTATTTAAAGTTCTTCAAATCATAGACAATGCAAGAAAATAACATGGAACATTATAAACTTGCAAGATCATTCTTGTAACTTCTTCAACATGCACATGAACCGTAGGGATCCCCTCAAGCATTTTGAAACAAAGTAACAAACACCTTAGGGAACTAAGGAACAAAATGAAGGTTATGACAAGGCTCAAATCAACATACCAATGAAAAATCTTGCAAGGCATATGCACAATGATGAATAACATGGGAAAGGAAGGGTCACCCTAAACAACAATGTGGAACTATGAAAAGATGGTGCCAAGGATATACAAGGATCAAAATGGGCACCAATATTGGCTCTAGCTTGAGGATGGACACCCCTAGTGGGTATCCAAAGAACCACATAAAATATCATGGATGAAGTAGACCAAGTGCCTATCCATTGGGAAAAGGATTCAAATGGGAAAACACTTGATTTTTTGCATTTTCAGATCACATATGTTACAAATTTATGCCAAAACAACAAAAAGGGGCAAAAGGAAACACAAAAAAAGGGGAATAGAAAAAATGAAAGAATATACATTATACAAGGGGAATTATACAAGGGGAATGATTTAGGATACACCTAATCCAAAGAGTGTTTGAGATGCCTACCATTGATAAGAAGCTAAAGAATTTCACCATCTAAATCTCTTAACAAAAGGTTTGTGATTTAACAAAAATTAAATTTTGTAAAACCCTAGATATTGCAGAGTCACATATGATAAAAACATATTAAATTATAGATTTGACACAAACAAAAAGCTAATGAAATATGAAACCCTAAGTATAAGAGAGAGAGAGAGAATAAAATAATTAGCTGATTTTGCACTTAATCCTGAAGTATGCTAGACTGGAAAACTGATGAATAGGAAGGCCATATTGTCGTAATTACCTCTGTAAAATTTAGGAGCTATTAGATAAGCTTAGAACAGGGTGCCTATATTGAGGCTAGGGCACATAGGTACTAAAGACCTCTATTACGCTCCTGTGACTACGTAGGAGCCCAAAATTTGGTTTTTTTGGTGTCGCATGATGGTTGCTAACCTTCATTGTTGGTATCCTTTATGTAGCTAGAAGATCACAAAATTCTTTTGTAACCTGCAAAGAGAAGATGCCCTACAAAACCATCAAAACTACATAAAATCTCAAAAAATAAAATATACAATATGGGGAGTTTGACTAATCTCGAAGGTCATCCGACCGAGTAAACTTTCGACCAAGAACTACACTACATATATGACTCCATGTAGTTCTTGTGAGTGTGTGAAAGAATCGTTCCCTAGCAAGCACTTGTACAAGTGCACTTGATAGCAAGAAATAGTTAGATGTACTAATTTAAATAGATGTGTGGATGGAAAAATGAACTTCCCCTTCCTATGAAGTGTATGCAGAAAATGCAGTCCCTTATCCCTTGTATGGATGCTAGATGGGTGCCTTTAGTGCTCTTAGATGCCTTCGAGATGCTAGCTTAGGTGATGATAATAGATGCTTAGATATTGGTCCCTTATTTTGGTCACATAGTATTGTATTTATATGATACACTTAGTTGAATTTTGTAATTGAAAACTAGAAGGATGACCTATAAGAAAACAAGATGCCCAAAAGATAAAAGAGGCCCAAAGGAGGTGAGTAATATAGAAAGAGGACATGGGCTCCTAGAGGGGACAAGGTTGCTTGAGCGTTGGTGTCTAGAGTCATAAAAGATAAAACAAAAAAGTATTGAATGGGCTGTAGGGTGTGAAAGATTAGAAAAAATACAAGAAACAAAGTAAAGAGGCCAAAGATAGTCATCAATTACTAGTTTTCTCACTTAGAAATCATATGAATGAAGTATGTGCTTAGGAACTAAAAATGTACCCAAGTGCGTGATTTTGTGTCTACATTTACCCCCACTTTATGTTGTTAAATGAATACTCGATAACATAAAGTAGTTAGAATATGCATACCTTTTGTTCCTTATAGATTTATGGTCAAAGCATGCCGTGTGGACAAGGGAAAGGGAAAGTGTGAAGTGATAAAAATGAAGTGTGAAAGCTAAGAAAGAGGAAGAGACCCTAGGGGTGAAGCATATGATGTTATATCATGTTTCACCTATTGTTGTGCTCCATGAAAGTATCTTTCTTGTTGCATATTAAGGACAAACTTGGAAAAGAAGAGTGAAAGAGTAGTCAAAATTATGAAAACTCTTGTAAAAGTATGTAAAATTATGTAAATGTGAAAAAGTAGTAAAAGGAAAGTGTGCACTGATGAACATGAGTGTAAAAGGATAGAAATATGTCCTGAAAATACTTTAGAAGAGTGATTTTTTTGGGTTATCTCATGCCAAGAATGAGTTTTTGGGTGATCTCATACCAAGAACAAGTTTTTTGGGTGATCTCACACCAAGTGCAAGTTTTTGGGTGATCTCACGCCATGACAAAAGAGTATTGGGGAGAGAGGTCTAGTGTTACTCTCCTTCCATGACTACTTCTTGAATAAGCACCACTTGTAAATGATACATCCCATGTTTAGGTCCATGTTTAGTTCCATGTAGAATACAAGATAGAATGCATTCTACCTTCTACAAGATTGGGCTTGTACTATGAAAACTACTATGAACCATGCTTTGATATGAGAAAATAATTGTAATTACCCCTAGTCATAGGCACCCAGGAAAGGTTAGGAGCACCTAGGTGTTATTATCAGTATCTAGGCACTGGTGTCTATGCTAAATTGAGGACCCAATTTAGATTTTGGGTTATTTCTTAAATTGTAACTGTCTTGATTCTCAGTACTATGCATATTTGAATTGTAACTCCGAGGTGTCTTTGTATGGGGTGATTGATTCACACAATGTATGCTCCCATCGTTTAGCATGTATGTGATGTCCCTAGGAGAATGCAGCCCAAAGAGAGGACATGATACTGATTTTATGCTATTTTTAGGTGGATACCCTGTAGGGGGAGGGAATTTCCATGGTAGAAACCAAGGCACATGCAAGCAAAATGGCTAGATACATGTGTTAGTAGAAAAATATAGAAAACATGTAATAAAAGATAGTGTAATAAGAAAGAAGATAAGACAGGCCTTGAAAAGTGGGTTTTAAACATGGGACATCACTCACAATTTCAAAATACAATCATGGCCGAAGTGGCCAAAATCATATAGTGTGCACACAAGACAAAGGGCATAGCCCACAAACAATAACATATAATGGAAAACCATGTCAAGCAAAAATGTAATAGACAACCATGATGGAAAATAGTCCTATAAGGAAAATGTTGTACATGAAACAACCGTTAGCATCTTAGAAATATAAAAGTATGCCAAGAAGTTTATCTATCAATGTAAAATGACGTGCTAGTAAAAATAGGAAGTAGTATATAATGGAACAATAACACCTGTGATGTGTGAAAATGTAGATGCCCCTAGGAGCCTCGGTGGGTTTGGTAAAAGGTACTACACCAAGCATCATTGTTGCGTGTAAATATTTTTAGGAAGTCTGCATTCACAAATAGAGAATATGTGAATGTGCATGTGTATATAGAAAGCATAATGACATATTATGCATCCGTCTAGTATGGAAACAAAGTGTACATGTAAGTATAAGCAAGAAAGAATAAATGTAACCAAGATATGTAATATGTTGTGAATGAGTGGAATGGAATAAAATGCAATGTGAATGTGATAGGGGTAGTGTGCCCCCTTGAGTATATGTGTATGTATAAGATGAGGTTTATTATAAAAGATCCCTCAAAAATAAAGAATGAACCATAGAACAAGAGTGCATCATCAGGAAATGGTTTGAACTTGTGCAATATAAAGATGGATCAATGAAGCATAGAGCGTAAAGAGTGAATGGTGCGAGGTTCATTTCAGATTTAGAACCTCAACAGTCAAGCATGAACTATGGAACTAAAGTGCGTTATAGGGTAGTCAGTGTGGTTTATGTATAATATCATTTAAGATGCATCATATTAAGTGGGTTCTTAAGTGGATTACCCAAGAGAGTGGAAAGGTGATAGATGACACCTAAAAATTGTTTGTGATGACATAAGGACCAAACTAGTTAGGTTTGAATTTTCCCTTTAGGGGAGCTTTGAAATTTATGTTTTTTGATTTTATTTTAACATGAGATCACCCACATTGAATTTGCAAGGGCAATTTTTGAGATTATATACTTTGGTGATTTGGGATTGATAGACTTGAAGATGTTTGAGAGCTTGGACATACTGAGAGTCAAGAATTTCAAGTTGATGTAGGTGGTTTTGTGATATTCATTATCTTTGAGTATGCCTTTAAGTGAGACTTGTAATGAAGGTATTTCTACTTCTAGTGGAATGATGGCCTTGGTTATGTTTACTAGCAAGAAGGGTGTAGTGTTAGTGGGAATACACACACTAGTGTGGTAAGCCCAAAGAGCCTATAGGATCTGATTATGCTAATCATGACCACTATTATAAACAATCTTTCGTAATTTTTTTATGATGGTTTTATTGGTAGCCTCTACTTGGCCATTTACCTATAGGTAATAAGGAGTGGAGGATGATTTTTTAGTCATGAATTTCACACAGATCTATTTAACATCCTTATTTTTGAAAGAAGAACCATTATCAATGATAATAGCATAGGGAATGCCAAAGCATGTAATGATGTGAGTGGTGATGAAATGACAAAAATTAGGACCAATGATAGTTTTTAGTGGTGCGGATTCAACCTATTTAGTAAAATACTCCATGGTGGTAATAATGTACTTGTGACCATCAATGGATTCAAGATTTATATTTCCAATGAGATCAAAACCCCATAAGGAAAAGGGCCATGACAGAGTAATCAAATGAAGATCATGGGAAAGTGTGTGATGGATATTTCTATGTTTTTGGTATTTATCATAGTTCCTAGCATATTATAGGCAATCTTGTTCCATGGTAGGCCAATAGAACCCATGGTGTAAGATCTTGTGTGACATAGATTTTCCATTGAAGTGACCATCACATAGACTATCATGTACTTGAGATATGCCCATGACAATGTCTTTGAGTCTTAAACGTCACAAAAAACAACTGTTAAATTATTATTTAAATAATTTCATGCTAATGATGACATATCTTATTGCCTCACATTGTAGATGATGAGATTCATGAGGTTGAAGGCCATTAGGAATGATGTGTCAATAAAGAAAGTTATAGATGGGAGTGAACCATTTAGGATGGTCATTACCGCATGTGATGGCACAAGATTCAAGAGGTGAACTATCCATAGAAGGTTGTTGCAAGTGTTGGATGATGGTGGCCTGATCATCGGTGATATCTTGAGGGATAAGAAATGTCGTATCGGCCATAACATTCGTATGATGATTATATTTTTGGTGGATGGTGGTTAGAGAATAATACTCAAATGTAGCTAAAGATTTTTAACAAGATTATTATACGACACTAGATGTTCCTCTTTAGTATGATATGTGCCATTAACTTGATTAATAATGAGTTACAAATCACCGTGTATACAAATATTGTGAATAATAAGCTTACAAGTGGTAGTGAGGTTGAGAATGAGGGCTTCATACTCAACGTTGTTATTCATGCATGAGAATCTTAAGAGATACACAAAGGGAAGATAATAACCATATGAAGTATTAAAAATATTCCATCCCATGTTCTAAAGTGGCAAGGAGACCCATCAAAATGCTGGTCCAAGTATCAATGTCAATGTTGTATTTAGTAAAGTCATTTAATAAATTATCACAAACAGGTGATGCATCCGAAAGAGGATCTTTGACTAATCGATCGGTGATACTTTGGCCTTTGATTGATTTATGTGGGATAAATTTGAAATCAAACTCGGTAAGTAACATGACTCATCATGCAAGTTGGCCTAAAATACATGTGTAGGATAATAGATAATGTAGAGGTTCAAATTTGGTAATTATGTGCACCTCGTTATTAAGAAGGTAATGTCGCAACTTATCCACAAAAAGACAAATCCAAGGTATATGTTTTCAATATAGCTATAATTACATTCATAGGAAAGCCGGGTGTGGCTAATGTAATAGATGGAACTCTCACTTTAAGAATCATCATGTTGAGGAAGGAGGGCCCCCAATGTATGGAATGTGACCGAGATGTACAATAGAAAGGGCGGTGGACCATGGGAGGCACAAGGAAAAGAGGATTTAAAAATATGATTTGATGGCCTTAAATTCTCATTAAAAATGATCATACCAAATAAATTTTGTATACTTTTTCATGAGACATGTGACTGGTTGAGTTTTATCAAAGCAATCTGAGCAATGAAGCATTGAATGGCCTAAATTTAGCCTTGTAATGAGTGTAATTGAGGAAAACTGTGAGGATGAGGCATATCAACAATGGTTGCTCTATTTTTAAAAATGGACATGGCCAAAGCTTATGATAGGGTTTCATGGTGCTTTCTAGATAAAATCCTTGATAGGTTTGGTTTTGATGCTTCCTTTAGGAATCTGGTCAAGGCTTGTATTTCTAATGTCTGGTTCTCTATTCTCATCAATGGGTCTCCCTTTGGGTTTTTTCCTAGCTCTCAAGGCCTGAGGCAAGGGGATCCCATCTCCCCCTTCCTCTTTATTATTCTGGCAGAAGCTTTAAGCAGAAGATTAAATGTTGAAACTGAGAATGGTTCTCTCAAAGGGATCTCTCCGGCAAGGGAGATGGAAAATGTTTCACATCAACATTTTGTTGATGACACCTTTCTGGTGGGGGAAGATTTTATCCCTGAAGAAAGAAAATAAAATCTCTCCTTGATGACTATATGGAAGTTTCGGGACAAATGGTAAATTTCATAAAGAGCTCACTCTTCTTCCTTAATACCACGGATAATCACTGTAAGAAGATAGCAAATATTTTGGGATGTGATTTTAAATCCTTCCCTACCTTTTATCTTGGTATCCCTCTTGGGGTTAAGAGACCGTCAAGTTTAGATTGGAACTTCCTAATTGAAATATTTGAAAGAAAACTTGTTGGTTGGAAAGCTAATGTCTTATCCCAGGCCGAAAAGATTACCCTGCTCATTAGTTCTCTTCAGAGTCTACTAGGTGTATGCCATGTCCCTCTACCAACTTCCTGGTAGTGTTGGGGACAAACTGGAAAAAATTCAAAAATGATTCTTATGGAGTGACACTAAAGAAAAAAGAGAATTCCCCAGTGGCCTAGGGATAGAGTTTGTAAACCTAAAAATCTTGGGGGACTTGGTCTCAGAGACTGGACAAAAATGAATAAATCCCTTCTTGCAAAAATTGGATGGAGGTTAACTAAGGAAAATGGAGTCTGGACTAGAATTCTAAAGAAAAAATACTTTGGATGGATGTTAATGACAAGAGATGGATTTTCAAACCGGCATCCTTCAATGGCTCATGCATATGGAAAGCTATTAACTAGGAAAAATAAATTGTGGCTAGGGGCAGCAGGTGGAAATTAGGAAATGGAAATGAGATAAGTTTCTGGAAAGATAAATGGGCTGGGAATTTTATTCTTAAAGATCAATTCCCCCAAATTTCTAGTCAACTTGAAGATAAATATGGTGATAAAATCATTAACTATATGGCTGATGATGATAGCTTTCAGACATGGAAAATATTGGAACTGGAAATATAGGAATTCAATGATCATTTGAGTAGGCTCAATGATTTCCTAAAAATTATGTTTCTTCTAACAACAAGGACCGAGGATAGAATAGTCTGGGACAAAGATCAAAGTGGTAATTTCTCTGTCAAATCTACTTATTCCCTGTTTTTTGAGGAAGGGACTAGTGAAGAAGATTTAAATGCTGGTAAGATTTGGAATAAGAACATAACCCCAAAGGTTAATGTCTTCAGCTGGATTTCAGTAATGAATAAAATTCTCACTATTGATAATCTGGCTAAAAGAGGTTTCTAGATGGCCAATAGATGTGTTCGTGTGAAGCAAATATGGAAACTGTAAATCATCTTCTCCTAGAATGCCCCTTTGCCCATCTTATGCTTTCTTCTATTCTGGGTTATTTCTTGGTCTTCTGGGTTATTCCTAATGAGATCAAGGATGCTTGGATTCAATGGAGCTTCCCTTTCTTCAGTCGAGGACTTAAAAATCTTTGGGTTATGAGTTTGGGTCACCTATGGTGGGAATTGTGGAAAGAAAGAAATAGAAGGATTTTCAAGAACAAGAAACTTCCTATTAGGGTGACTATTAACAAACTCCTATAGGCTGTTAGAAACAACTTCTCTATACTGAGGAAAAATGAAATGGAAATCCTTGACAATGAACTT
This sequence comes from Taxus wallichiana var. yunnanensis, assembly GCA_018340775.1. Lineage (NCBI taxonomy): Eukaryota > Viridiplantae > Streptophyta > Pinopsida > Cupressales > Taxaceae > Taxus > Taxus wallichiana. The sequence goes on along the minus strand of CM031244.1, from coordinate 97,973,455 downwards.
CCTTTCTTTAAGAATTGGAACCTTATAGGTGACCCTAAATCCAAAAGATGTAATCCTCATTTAGGGATTAAATGGAATCCTCCTAAGGATGGCTTCTTTAAACTCAATTTCAATGGTGCTTTGTGAAAGGTAATCCTAGGAAAGTTGGGGGTGGAGGTGTTCTTCGGGACTCCCAAGGTAGATTACTCTTGCGTACTTCTTCGATCTTGGCCTCCAATCCAACAATGTTGCTGAGGTTGCTGCAATGTTCTGGGGGTGAAGTTAGCCAAGGAGAAAGGCTTAACACATATTGAAGTGGAAGGGGACTCTCTTTATATCATTTCTTGTTTGAAAGGAAATTCTCAACCCTCTATATCTATTGAGGACTTCATAAATAAAACTAAACTTCTTGCATCCACTTTTGAGGCCATTTCCTTTAATCATGTGTACCGTGAAGGAAACTCTCTCATGGATTGCATGGCCAATTTGGGGGTGAATGCTAGGGGTCTAAAGGTGGTAGAGGATCCCATTATGATGCATGCCAAATTTATTGAAATAATGAAAAGGGAAGGTTTAACTTTTAACACTTCTACAAATGAGGAGGAAAAATTTATTCAGACTCATGACAATCTTCCATGATTACTGCACTCGTGCCAAATTTCTTTTCTTCTCCTCGAAGGGGCAGGCTGGACATCTTTGTTTTCGGAAGTGTGAAGATAGGACTCGAGAAGTTAACATTTTACAAAACAGAAGGAAGAACAAAGCTAGTAGCATGGGGGGAGACTTAGTTTGCACTGAACCTTGTAAGAGGTAGGAGATGTCTATCGAGGCAGAAACTCTACTCGAAAAGGTAGGCATGCTACCCTTTTTCAATATTTTTGATGGCCATGATGAGAAGCTTAGTGAGGCGGTGGTGAAAACGTGGAAGGAGGGCCATGTCTAGGTTAGCAATTTCTCCTTTACCATTTCTCCTAAGCTTATTTCCAAGGTCTCTGGGTTTATCTCTGGAAGGCAGATGCATCTACAAGCCAAATTCAGATTACAGTCTGGAGATTGAATGTTTCATGCAAGGTAAGGGTACGCCTATCTCTCTTCACAATGGGTATGCTCGTGGAAATCTGCCCCACCCTTATGATGAAATTGCTCATTGTTTATGTCATACATCACCTTAGAAGGCAGGTATAAAGTGATTTATGGTTACCATTTTCCCATGTTGAACCATGTGCATAACACTAAGGCCTATAATTTCCCTTTCTTTCTGTACACCTCCATGGAAAAATCTATTGGTATGGTGGAGAAAGGGACTTTCTCCCTTCCTCTGCATCAGGGCCTCATTAAAGCCTTGCTTAGATGGGTACTCCCCTTTTGGGGAAAAATGACAAAATTGGGGCCTCCGCCACTGAAGGATCGGTGCCCAAGGAGGACAGTCTTAGTGAAGACCCACTTGGAAAACCTATGGCTAAGTGTACTAGATCCAATCTAAGTCATGGTGCTATCAACAAATGTAGTAGGGTTGAGGAGGATCCTAAACAGGTGGAGGAAGTGGAGATTTTAGATTCGGGGAAAACAACGATGGGAATCCGAATTGTCGGGTTCTAGTTTGGACAAGGCCACTACTGATGGGGATAATAGTGATGAGGGGGAGAGCGAGAAAGCTCTAGATTCTGCTAATGATAAATGCTCCAAGAATTTAGAGGATGCCATTAAGAGCTTGCACACTCTAAAGATTTCCCAATTTAAACTCTTCACCGTAACAACCTCATTTTATACATTAGAACAAGTGAATTTTTTTTTTTTTTTGATAAATGCTTACTGGTTCTAAATACATAATTTAGAACTCACAAATCAAATAACCATTCTTATAACAGAAAACCATATGCCGCTGTAATGACTCGGAGTACCTCCGATCTATTCATTCCATGACTCGGTAATCTACCGATCTATTCATGAGTAATAAGAGTTGGCGTTTTTATTTAACACTCCACTCTTGCGGTTCTCTTCCCTATTCTGGGATTCAGAATGCTCTGTCCAAGGAACCTATCTGAATAATTGTTACCATTATTCATCGGCATCTCATCCCTTAGACTAGGTGAATTAGGACAACAATCAGCAGCTTGCGATACTTTGGCCAAAGATTTGAAACATACTGCTTATGTCTCGTATTCCTTAACGGCATACTCATCAATCTGGAATACGTCCTACACCCCATTCCTAAGTTATATAGAATGTCTTATACTGACTTCTGTCAGTCCCTCCTATCCCAAATTATTCACTCGGAAATGGATTAGTAAGGTGATAACGTTATATGGATGCCCACGAGGACTAGGGATACGATGACATACTGGTTCAACCCTAGTTAAACCAGTGTGTCAAGATACCCCGAATCTCCTAGGCAGCCTTATAACGTGACCACATTCCTAATCGGTCCCAGAGTAACTTGTTCGAGTTCAAGGTGTAAATCTTATCGATCAATGCAAAGGGTGTCATCACAAGACACCTGCATTGTTGTATCTTCGAGAAGATCCTAACCTTCTCGGAGGTACAACCCTGCAGTTGACTTGTGCCGTCAACCTTTAAATCCACCTCGAAAAGATCTACTTATTAAAAAGTGTTACCTATGCTGAGTTAAATTATATTAAAAGATGTTCCCCTAAGGTTAGCCTTTCTCGATCCCTGGGTTCCTCACCTTAGAATGACCTTTCTTAATAAAACCCTTTACACAGAGAAGTTATTAAGACTAAGGTTCCATCAAGGAGTTCATAGAATATACATAATTCTAAATCAACGAAATTGGACAATAACTCATAACCTTCACATATGATTGCCAACAGAACCCCTTTTTGGTTTATTTCAGTTCTCATTACTGAATTTATATCGTACTTATAAGTATCAAGATATAATGATTAAGAATCCAATTAAATGTTGTCCTGGCTTAATCAAGACTAGGGATTAATAATTTAATTCAGCTTGTTTAGCGTTCTGCTTAGGTTTATTTTAACCCTAGTTTCTAGTAAGACAGTGATCTATATTCCAATTTAGCTTTAGATAGAACACACTAGAATTGCTAAACAATCATAAGTATTCAGTCACATATTCTTGCAAGCTTACATTGATAATCACAAAAGTCTCCAAATTATACAATAATAACAATGCTCTCAAGATATTTGAACCGAAGAAGGTCAAACTATCAAGATAAGAATACAAACACATAAGTAACAAATATCAATTTCCATTCCTTCCAGATCTAATCAAATACATTTTATGCATTCAACATACTTGATACAATACTACTCTACGGAAAAAGAACATCTTTCCACATTTAGTACATTTAGAAAATCAAGTTGTATTATTTCAACTTAAAATCAAATTAAACAATCGATCATCCTATCGAGATCTGCGTGCTTTTACCACTTACGGCATCCATCTGCAAAAATTGTCAACATGGGTCGGTTCGATGGCCCCGAGCATGATAAGCACTAACTCTTAAAACAATTGCAAATCCATCAATTGTTTTCATTAAACACCTTGTTTAAATGAGATCAATTCACCCAACAAGTAAACATATTTCATCAAAATATTAGGGATCAAGAAGAACGAAAGTATAAGACAACTATCCATCTCAATCCCGGGACAACAAAAATCGAGACAAGATCATTACATTCATCATAGTAAAATGAATATCCTAACAACCCATGATTCCAGTGTAGTTAAAACAGTTCCAACAGTTAGATAAAAATATATATCAACATATACTTTACAACGAAGAGAGAAAATAAACGATCATACATATTTCCCTCAGAACTAGCTCATGACTGTATCTATCTTTCCAAGAGCAAAGCATTCACCTTAAACACATGTGAATAAATCAGACGAGACCACCAAAAGCACCACTGTTTTGTTTAAGTTTAAAATATAATAAACTACAGTACAGTAGCTCTCACGCCAAACAGTGATGACTATCTACCAAACAGACTCTGCATGACCTCCCACACGAAGCGACAAACAAGAAGATAATCACAGCCATTGCCTGTTGAGGTGCAGTCGACAACTCCTAAGTTCAATTAAACTCAAGAATTGATATCCATGCGACAGAAGACGTAACACGCCAACAATCCCTTACATCAACCTACAGCCCATTCTAGTCCTTTCTAATCACTGTAAGGCTTTTAGACCCAAGGTCGAAATCAAGAACTTCTATTTTATCGCAGTCAACAATAGACTCCATGACATTAAGCAATTGATGTTTCCCTAAGACTATGCAGAGATAATCATACAAAATTCCCGCAACATGCACAGCCTCATCTAACTGGAATAATCAGAAAGGAAACATAACATACCATTCACATCTGGATGCATTCAGAATTTGAAGTATGGTATTCACGACCCACTTTCACAGAGCCAAGATACATGATATCTATCTATACTCAAGGAACCCAACAGTGCCAAAAACAACAAGTATACCAATCGGGCTTAAATAGAGGCGAGATACTATAGTTACCTATCAAGGATTCAATTTGAATCCAACAACAGTAAACAAGATAAATAATAGTTAATGATTCCAACTGTGCCAACAATGGTAAACATTCAAAATCAGGCTTATACAAAAGCTAATACTGATTTCACAACAAGGAATCCAACTGAGCCTCTTCAATATTTTTCACTCAAGCTTACACAGAAAAGGGAAACGTAAAAATACACCCAAAGAGTCTGTACCAAAAATTCATTACAAAATAACAGAGGTCGCATTACCTGTTACTCCTTCAAGACTCTGACAAAATCAAATTACCAATATTCAAATATAAATATATAGCTTCAACAGTGGTCCAAAATATACGAATCATTCAATGGACTCCACAGAGTCGTTTTGAATACAATAAATATATATATTGCATACTATCAACGGGTTGAATCCCATAACCTCAACGCAAGGGAAAAACAACTTCAACAAGGTCACATTGAAATACTGTAACACAACAAGTTATCCTTTCATAAATAACTTTAAATATCATAGCGAAACCCAACAGGATTCTGTAACCACCATCTATAATAACCACGACAGAACTTACAAGGAAGTCGAGTTATACTGAACATTCAATCAAAAGTCCACAGTATCTTTTCCTACCAGTATCGACAACAAGTAAGCATTAACAACAAGTATCAACAGTAACCTGTACCCATCAAGAGAACAATTCATGGGCTCTCACAGAGCAGGCCCAGTATACATTCTTGCATATATTTCACAAATTAAAGCCGGAATGCAAAACACCATGAAATATTGCAACAGTTTGAAAAATAAAATACACCCATCAAGGTTTTAATTGAAAAATCAAACCAATAAGAAGATACAGTAACAAAATCACCCCAAGCTACCATAAAAACCATCTAATTCCAAAAATCATCTGAACAGAGTTGTTCTAATGAAATCATTTGAAAGAGAGCAAGATTTTTAAAGGTTAGGGCCTAACATGCCTGGTTATTTGCTTAAAATTTCGAAGCAGACCACTGAAAGAGCTCGAACCTTCTCCTCCTTTTCCAAGTTAGATCCACCAACAAAAATTTGCTATTACCATGACTTATAAATTTTCCTTGCCAGAGAAAAGAGCTAGTTATGCTCATACTTGCCATGCAACACCAAGAAGACTGGTGCGAAGAACCAGTGAACAGACAGAGGGAAAACCGGAGTGCATGCAAAAACCAAACAAACCATTAACTTTCCATTTTGCATGCCTTCCCGTGAAACCCGAGCTCGACGACCGAGTTCATTAATTGCATTTACTCCCAATTTCCCGCTCAATCTCCACTGCCACCAACCGCCATAGTTGGCGATGGACAAATGCACATCAAAGACCATTTCCAACTTTGGCGACCTGCCACGTCGGCTCAAGTTAGCCGTTTTAAAAACCTCCACCAAATTACATCCCCTCATGCTTATCCATGCATTTAATGACATAGAAACTGCCGCCGCCCATGGTTCACACCCTTCCATAGGTCCCCTTCTTCCTTGTTCAATAGTTAGGTTAGTAACTTAGGTTAGGATTTAGGATAACACCTAGTCTAACCTCTTAGCGCATAGATACTAACTTAGAACATTAGCTCTTAGCCTAGGTCTAGGTTAGATTAACACTAATCTAACCCCTAGGTTAGGTTTAGTTTTAGGTTACTAACCTTAATAAATCCAGTAGGTCTAACATTTCATATGCTCGAGAAAAAGAACCTACAACATACATTCACGAAACAGGGTTTACTCTGCTTTGCCAAATGGCTATTGAATTATATGTAATGAATTATTACAGGTCCACGATCAAGACCTTCCAGATATATTACGATATCGGGAACCAATTCATTTAACACGATCAGCCTGAGTTATACTCCGGACTAGCTTATTCAATGCATCCAGACCTTGCAACCTGCGTAAGGTCTATAATTTTAATTCATCACGAATAAGCTTAAAGCATCACTTGGATCAATACCACTGATCCAAGGCTAGATCTTATAGATGGATAACTCCATAATTCATTCCGAGATCAGATTAAACTCAGGTGCAAAATGAAAGAAATAAAAGAGTCCAATCATATTCTGACTCAGTCAAAGATCTGCAATTTGCAAAGAAGATACAGTACATATCAAGCATGACTTCTCAATCAAGGGAACACATCCTTTCAAAAGAAATCACATATCAACACTTGTATGCTCAGGAGGAAGTAACTACAGTCCAAGGTGTTACATGCTTCCCTCCTAAAAGATTCATCGTCCCGATGATTACATATTCGATTAACCTTCAGGTCAACCAATTTATTAGTTCACAAAACAATGCGACTATTTTCCAACTTGAATAGTTCCAGAAATCAATGTCACAACACATTTTATTCATCCTGAATAATGTTTGCCTCCATCTGGCTTTCATATAAACTTTAAAAAAATAAATATTTCATAAAAGAAATGTTTTGTCAACAGATTTCATTCTGTTGAAAAAGAGAAGGAAAAGCAATCTTCATCTCTTCCAAATTTTCCCAAGTTGCACTTTCTTCATTAAACTGGTCCCACTGGACCTTACATTGCTGTATTTCACGATTTCTTAAATGCAATTGGCGAGTTTCCAGCACTCGTGTGGGTTTAACCACGATTATTCCTGGGTCTTGGACCTGCAAGGAATTCCAATTTAAAACATGTGACAGATCTGAAACGTATTTCTTAAGCAAAGAAATATGGAAAACATCATGCATGCGAGATAAAGCAGGTGGTAATGCTAATCGATAAGCTACAGGATTGATTATTTCGACAATTTCGAAAGGTCCCACGAATCGAGGTGACAACTTGGCAGCCTTGCCAAAAGTTATAGAACTCTTTCTAGGTTTAACACGAAGAAAAACCTTCTCACCAAGTTCAAACCTGCGATCAATCCGCTTAAGGTCAGCATAGCTCTTCTGTCTATCCGCTGCTTCCTTTAATCGTTCACGAATCAACTTAACTTGCTTGTTCCATTTCTGTGAGAATCTCTGGTCCAATTACCACTCTATCCTCAACACTATCCCAGCTAACAAGAGTTCTGCACTTTCTTCCATAAAGTGCTTCAAATGGTGCCATTTTAAGAGATGAGTGATAAGTGTTGTTGTATGCGAACTCAACTAATGGAAGATACTCTTCCCATTTATACTGTTGATCCATGCAATACATTCGCAACATGTCCTCTAACACTTGATTTACCCTCTCAGTTTGTCCATCCGTTTCAGGATGATATGCAGAACTGAAGTTTAGTTTCGTTCCAAGAGCTGCGTTAAGCGTTTGCCAAAATCTTGACGTCATTCTTGGATCCCTGTCAGATATAATCAATTCTGGTACACCATGCAATCTGAAAATTTCATGTACGAATCTTTTGGCCAGTACTGGTGAATCATCCTTTAGATTTCCAGCGATGAAATGAGCTACCTTAGTTAGTTTATCTATAACTACCAGGATAACATCATGTTTGTTCCTGGACATGGGTAACCCTTGTACAAAGTCCATGGTTATTACTTGCCATTTGTACTGCGGTATGCTATGAGGATATAACAGTCCAGCAGGGTGCATATGTTCTGCCTTAACCCGCTGACATTCCAAACAATGAGTCACAAAATCAATGACATCCTTTTTCATACCTTTCCAAAAGTATTGTTGTTTCAAATCAGCAAGCATTTTTGTGATTCCCGGGTGTCCAGAGAAAGGTGAATTATGAAATTCAACTAACAACTTCTTCCTCAAATCATTCAGCATAGGTACGTATACCCTATTTTCATAACGCAAGATTCCTTCATTATCAAAATGAAAACCTTTATACCTTATATCCTTTGGTTCTGCAGCAAGCGCTGCTTTTACTTGTTGAAAGTATGCATCTGATTCTGAGGCACTTTTTACCTCATCTTTAAACTGAGTTCTTAATGTTATAAGAGCAGAAATGTGCCTCCTACGACTTAGAGCATCAGCTACTCTATTCTCCTTCCCTTTGATATAGCTAATATCAAAATCATATTGTGATAAAAATTCTAACCACCTTCTCTGTCTGGCATTCAGGTTAGGCTGAGTAAAAATATATTTCAGTCCTAAGTGATCAGTTTTCAACTCAAAAGGTTTCCCAAGTAAGTAGTGTCTCCAGACTTGAAGTGCATGAACAATGGCAGCAAGTTCCAAATCATGAGGGGCATAATTCAGCTCATGTAATTTAAGTTTTCTACTTTCATATGCTATGACTTGATCATTTTGAAGCAAAACACCTCCAAGGCCTTCCCCAGAAGCATCCGTTACAACAGTAAAACTCCCATTAGGGTCTGGTACAGCTAATATAGGTGCAGAAGTCAACTGGTCTTTCAGACTTTTGAAATCCGCTTCGCACTTATCATTCCATATGAATTTCTTATCCTTCTTTTGCAATGAAGTTATTGGTGCAGCTACTTTAGAAAAATCCTTAACAAATTTTCTATAGTAACCAGCAAGACCCATGAAGCTTCTTACTTCATGCACATTCTTTGGTGCAGGCCACTCAGTTATTGCCACTATTTTTGAAGGATCTACAACAATTCCTTCTTTACTTATGACATGACCCAAATAGTGAACTTCTGAATCAAAGAAAGAACATTTGGATAACTTACCATACAACTTTCTTTTTCTCAAAATTCCCAAAACTATCTTCAAATGCTCATTGTGCTCCTCAACGCTTTTAGAATAAATGAGAATATCATCCAAGAATACAAGTACAAACTTGTCTAGATATTCTTGAAAAATATTGTTCATTAAGTTCATAAAGGCTGCAGGTGCATTAGTTAATCCAAAGGGTAGAACCGTGAATTCATAATGTCTGTACCTTGTTCGGAAAGCTGTTTTATGAATATCTTCTTCTCTAATCCTTAACTGATGATACCCAGATCGAAGATCTATCTTAGAATAAACCGCTGCTCCATGCATCTGATCAAATAGATCGTCGATCCTTGGAAGTGGATATCTGTTCTTGATTGTTGCTTTGTTCAACATCCGATAATCAATACACAGCCTTAGTGTTCCATCCTTCTTTTTCACAAATATTACGGGTGCTCCCCAAGGTGAAACACTTGGTCTAATCAAACCTTTAGACAAAAGCTCTTGCAACTGTGCCTTAAGCTCAACTAACTCTGTAGTAGTCATCCGATAAGGTGCTTTGGAAATAGGTTATATTCCTGGTTTGATTTCGATGGTGAAGTCAAATTCTCTCTTGGGTGGTAACCCTGGTAATTCCTCAGGAAAAACATCCCTGAAACTTTGTAATAGAGGAAATTGTTTCATGAAATCATCATCTTCTTCTAAAAATTCAGATATCTTTATTGCATAAAGGGTGCATCCTTTATTTTTAGCCTTTTTAAGCTGCATAGCTGATAGTTTTCTAACTGAAATTTCCCGTTTCACACCTTGAATCTCTGTTGTTTCCAGCTGATCATCTAAACATTTTATGTTCTTTTCATAGCAATCTACCTTTGCTTTATGGTCAGCTAACCAATTGACACCGATGACAATGTCATACGATCCCAAAGGTGTAACATAGAGGTCAACTTCCGTGGAGAAATTAGGTAAGTCAAGGACTGCCCCAAAAAGACACATACTCACTGTATGAATAGAGTTATTACCATACTGTATACAGTCCAAGATTTATCCATTTTTCCAGCTTTTCTTTTAAGTTTAGAAGCAAGTTTATTAGAAATAAAACATTCAGTAGCCCTGTATCAAAAAGAATAGTGACAGGTATGCCAAATAACTTACCCAAAACTTCTATAGGTGTCACTTGCTTTTCAGCTTGCTTGTCTGCTACTGCAGCATGTATCTTATGCTGCTGATTACGATCATCCTTCTTCAAAGGGCATTGATTTGTGTAGTGGTCTTTGCCACAATTGTAGCAGCCTCCTACAGGTCCCTTTTTAGGCTCAAAATTGCCTCCAGTCTTGTAATTGTCACGTTGTCCTCCATAGGGCTTCTGCCCATTGTTATAATTTTTAGCAAAATTATCCCTTACATTTCCAGTAGGCTTAGTTGCCACTGCTTTCTTACTATTATCCCTGAAACTTACTTTTGTTTCCAAACTTTTTCCATGGTCCCTTTTTGGGTGCAAGAGAGGTTGAAGAAGGGTTTGCGGTCTTCTTCCACACTTCCTCTTTATGAGCGAAAATAGCCTTTAATTTCTATTTCTTGCCTTATGGCCTTTTCAACAACTCCTTCCATAGTGGTTGGACTGTGAACATCGACCTCTCCCCTATCACGGGATTCATCCCATGATGAATTTCCGTATTCTAACTTCTCGTCGGTTTGATCTTTGCGGTACATACTTGAGGAGTTTTGTAAACCGCTCCCGTATTATTACCATTAGCTTCCCTTGAGCTAAGTTCTGAAATTCTGTCATTTTCTCGATCATAGAAAAGTTGTGGCAGCCAACATTGCCTAAAATAGCCTTTAAATTGATCCCAAGTAACGTTGGTCTCATCATGTTTTAGTTCAGCTTTACGGCTATCCCACCACGAAGATGCTTCGTGGGAAAGCTGATAGGCTCCCCAAATAGCTTTGGTTTCCTTTGAGAAGTTCCTTATTGCAAAGTACTTCTCCATTTCACTTGAGCTAGTTCTCGCTCCATCTCCTAATGTGGTGCCATCATACTTAGGTGGGCTTATCCTTTTTATATCATTAGTGAGTTCTGCTGCCAACTTTGGCCTTTTTATTTTCTGGTTGGACAGGTGCATTTCCAGCATTAACATCAACACCCATATTGGGGTTGTCCTCAGGAGGTTGCTGATTGTTATTATCAGCTTCTTCATCCTCCTCATTTCCCATCACCTGCTGATTCAAGTACAGCTAAACGATCTCTTGTGTCCAACGGGGCAGCAAGGATCTCATCAAGTTTTGGGTTGTTGCCGCTCCTCCTTCGGTGGAGCATTATTATAACGTTCCCCCTTGTTCTAACCATTTTACTTACAAGAAAATTCAGGTTTTATCATATTATGGACACAATAGGCCCAAGAGATGTAACCTTCACTCGATACCAAGATGTAACATCCTCATTTTATACATTAGAACAAGTCATTTTTTTTTTTTTTTGATAAATGCTTCCTGGTTCTAAATACATAATTTAGAACTCACAAATCAAATAACCATTCTTATAACAGAAAACCATATGCCACTGTAATGACTCGGAGTACCTCCGATCTATTCATTCCATGACTCGGTAATCTACCGATCTATTCATGAGTAATAAGAGTTGGCGTTTTTATTTAACACTCCACTCTTGCGGTTCTCTTCCCTATTCTAGGATTCAGAATGCTCTGTCCAAGGAACCTATCTGAATAATTGTTACCATTATTCATCGGCATCTCATCCCTTAGACTAGGTGAATTAGGACAACGCAATCAGCAGCTTGCGATACTTTGGCCAAAGATTTGAAACATACTGCTTATGTCTCGTATTCCTTAACGGCATACTCATCAATCTGGAATACGTCCTACACCCCATTCCTAAGTTATATAGAACGTCTTATACTTGACTTACACATCGGTCCTCCTATCCCAAATTATTCACTCGAAAATGGATTAGTAAGGTGATAACGTTATATGGATGCCCACGAGGACTAGGGATACGATGACATACTGGTTCAACCCTAGTTAAACCAGTGTGTCAAGATACCCCGAATCTCCTAGGCAAGCCTTATAATGTGACCACATTCCTAATCGGTCCCAGAGTAACTTGTTCGAGTTCAAGGTGTAAATCTTATCGATCAATGCAAAGGGTGTCGTCACAAGACACCTGCATTGTTGTATCTTCGAGAAGATCCTAACCTTCTCGGAGGTACAACCCTGCAGTTGACTTGTGCCGTCAACCTTTAAATCCACCTCAAAAGATCTACTTATTAAAAAGTGTTACATACGTTGAGTTAAATTATATTAAAAGACGTTCCCCTAAGGTTAGCCTTTCTCGATCCCTGGGTTCCTCACCTTAGAATGACCTTTCTTAATAAAACCCTTTACACAGAGAAGTTATTAAGACTAAGGTTCCATCAAGGAGTTCATAGAATATACATAATTCTAAATCAACGAAATTGGACAATAACTCATAACCTTCACATATGATTGCCAGCAACGAACCCCTTTTTGGTTTATTTCGATTCTCATTACTGAATTTATATCGTACTTATAAGTATCAAGATATAATGATTAAGAATCCAATTAAATGTTGTCCTGGCTTAATCAAGACTAGGGATTAATAATTTAATTCAGCTTGTTTAGCGTTCTGCTTAGGTTTATTTTAACCCTAGTTTCCAGTAAGACAGTGATCTATATTTCAATTTAGCTTTAGATAGAACACACTAGAATTGCTAAACAATCATAAGTATTCAGTCACATATTCTTGCAAGCTTACATTGATAATCACAAAAGTCTCCAAATTATACAATAATAACAATGCTCTCAAGATATTTGAACCGAAGAAGGTCAAACTATCAAGATAAGAATACAAACACATAAGTAACAAATATCAATTTCCATTCCTTCCAGAACTAATCAAATACATTTTATGCATTCAGCATACTTGATACAATACTCTACGGAAAAAGAACATCTTTCCACATTTAGTACATTTAGAAAATCAAGTTGTATTTCAACTTAAAATCAAATTAAACAATCTGATCATCCTATCAGATCTGCGTGCTTTTACCACTTACGGCATCCATCTGCAAAAATTGTCAACATGGGTCAGTTCGATGAACTGAGCATGATAAGCACTAACTCTTAAAACAATTGCAATCCATCAATTGTTTTCATTAAACACCCTGTTTAAATGAGATCAATTCACCCAACAAGTAAACATATTTCATCAAAATATTAGGGATCAAGAAGAACGAAAATATCTGAGACAACTATCCATCTGAATCCCCAGGACAACAAACATCAGACAGATCATTACATTCATCATAGTAAAATGAATATCATAACAACCCATGATTCCAGCAGTAGTTAAAACAGTTCCAACAGTTAGATAAAAATATATATCAACATATACTTTACAACAGAGAGAAATAAACGATCATACATATTTCCCTCAGAACTAGCTCATGACTGTACCATCTTTCCAAGAGCAAAGCATTCACCTTAAACACATGCGAATAAATCAGACGAGACCACCAAAAGCACCACTGTTTTGTTTAAGTTTAAAATATAATAAACTACAGTACAGTAGCTCTCACGCCAAACAGTGATGACTATCTACCAAACAGACTCTGCATGACCTCCCACACGAAGCGACAAACAAGAAGATAATCACAGCCATTGCCTGTTGAGGTGCAGTCGACAACTCCTAAGTTCAATTAAACTCAAGAATTGATATCCATGCAACAGAAGACGTAACACGCCAACAATCCCTTACATCAACCTACAGCCCATTCTAGTCCTTACTAAACACTGTAAGGCTTTTAGACCCAAGGTCGAAATCAAGAACTTCTATTTTATCGCAATCAACAATAGACTCTATGGCATTAAGCAATTGATGTTTCCCTAAGACTATGCAGAGATAATCATACAAAATTCCCGCAACATGCACAGCCTCATCTAACTGGAATAATCAGAAAGGAAACATAACATACCGTGCTCACATCTGGACGCATTCAGAATTTGAAGTATGGTATTCATGACCCACTTTCACAGAGCCAAGATACATGATATCTATCTATACTCAAGGAACCCAACAGTGCCAAAAACAACAAGTGTACCAATCAGGCTTAAATAGAGGCAGATACTATAGTTACCTATCAAGGATTCAACTGAATCCGAACAACAGTAAACAAGATAAATAATAGTTAATGATTCCAACTGCCAACAATGGTAAACATTCAAAATCAGGCTTATACAAAAGCTAATACTGATTTCGCAACAAGGAATCCCAACTGAGCCTCTTCAATATTTTTCGCTCAAGCTTTCACAGATGGGAAACGTAAAAGTACACCCAAAGAGTCTGTACCAAAAATTCATCACAAATTAACAGAGGTCGCATTACCTGTTACTCCTTCAAGACTCTGACAAAATCAAATTACCAATATTCAAATATAAATATATAGCTTCAACAGTGGTCCAAAATATACGAATCATTCAATGGACTCCACAGAGTCGTTTTGAATACAATAAATATATATATTGCATACTATCAACGGGTTGAATCCCATAACCTCAACGCAAGGGAAAAACAACTTCAACAAGGTCGCATTGAAATACTGTAACACAGCAAGTTATCCTTTCATAAATAACTTTAAATATCTTAGCGAAACCCAACAGGATTCTGTAACCACCATCTATAATAACCACGACAGAACTTACAAGGAAGTCGAGTTATACTGAACATTCAATCAAAAGTCCACAGTATCTTTTCCTACCAGTATCGACAACAAGTAAAGCATTAACAACAAGTATCAACAGTAGCCTGTACCCATCAAGAGAACAATTCATGGGCTCTCACAGAGCAGGCCCAGTATACATTCTTGCATATATTTTGCAAATTAAAGCCGGAATGCAAAACACCATGAAATATTGCAACAGTTTGAAAAATAAAATACACCCATCAAGGTTTTAATTGAAAAATCGAACCAGCAAGAAGATACAGTAACAAAATCACCCCAAGCTACCATAAAAACCATCTAATTCCAAAAATCATCTGAACAGAGTTGTTCTAATGAAATCATTTGAAAGAGAGCAAGATTTTTTAAAGGTTAGGGCCTAACATGCACAGTTTATTTGCTTAAAATTTGAAGCGAGACCACTTTGAAAAGAGCTCGAACCTTCTCCTCCTTTTCCAAGTTAGATCCACCAACAAAAATTGCTATTAATGACTTATAAATTTTCCTTGCCAGAGAAAAGAGCTAGTTACGCTCATACTTGCCATGCAACACCAAGAAGACTGGTGCGAAGAACCAGTGAACAGACAGAGGGAAAACCGGAGCGCATGCAAAACCAAACAAACCATTAACTTTCCATTTTGCATGCCTTCCCGTGAAACCCGAGCTCGACGACCGAGTTCATTAATTGCATTTACTCCCAATTTCCCGCTCAATCTCCACTGCCACCGACCGCCATAGTTGGCGATGGACAAATGCACATCAAAGACCATTTCCAACTTTGGCGACCTGCCACGTCGGCTCAAGTTAGCCGTTTTAAAAACCTCCACCAAATTACCTGTCCCTCATGCTTATCCATGCATTTAATGACATAGAAACTGCCACCCATGGTTCACACC
Source organism: Taxus wallichiana var. yunnanensis (assembly GCA_018340775.1). Taxonomy (NCBI): domain Eukaryota; kingdom Viridiplantae; phylum Streptophyta; class Pinopsida; order Cupressales; family Taxaceae; genus Taxus; species Taxus wallichiana. The sequence goes on along the minus strand of CM031244.1, from coordinate 97,957,720 downwards.
CTTCCATAGGTCCCCTTCTTCCTTGTTCAATAGTTAGGTTAGTAACTTAGGTTAGGATTTAGGATAACACCTAGTCTAACCTCTTAGCGCATAGATACTAACTTAGAACATTAGCTCTTAGCCTAGGTCTAGGTTAGATTAACACTAATCTAACCCCTAGGTTAGGTTTAGTTTTAGGTTACTAACCTTAATAAATCCAGTTAGGTCTAACATTTCATATGCTCAGAAAAAGAACCTACAACATACATTCACGAACAGGGTTTACTCCTGCACTGCCAAATGGCTATTGAATTATATGTAACTGAATTATTACCTGGTCCACGATCAAGACCTTCCAGATATATTACGATATCGGGAACCAATTCATTTAACACGATCAGCCTGAGTTATACTCCGGACTAGCTTATTCAATGCATCCAGACCTTGCAACCTGCGTAAGGTCTATAATTTTAATTCATCACGAATAAGCTTAAAGCATCACTTGGATCAATACCACTGATCCAAGGCTAGATCTTATAGATGGATAACTCCATAATTTGTTCCGAGATCAGATTAAACTCAGGTGCAAAATGAAAGAAATAAAAGAGTCCAATCATATTCTGACTCAGTCAAAGATCTACAATTTGCAAAGAAGATACAGTACATATCAAGCATGACTTCTCAATCAAGGGAACACATCCTTTCAAAAGAAATCACATATCAACACTTGTATGCTCAGGAGGAAGTAACTACAGTCCAAGGTGTTACATTCACTTTGCTCAAGACTTGGTTGTCAAGACTCACTCTTTCATGTGGGATTTTGAGCATTATAGGCTTGATACCGACATTAACAGACACATGATTAGTATGGTCTCCATGGATTTGAAATATTTAACTGATAAAGTGGAAAAGCTTTCCTCATTGGTCCTTAGTGAACAACTCAAGAATGCCAACGAGAGAAGCCTGGAAATGGCCAAGGACATGCTGAAGATGAAAGAAGTTGTGTTCTAGATTCATGACATCCATCTCCTCAACGTTAAGAGTACCATCCACCATCTCAAGCTTTTAGCTGAGATGATCCACTCCATGGATCTTGCTAAGGAAAGGGAAAAAGAGGGTAAAGGCCCCAAAGTGGAGGTCCCTGAGCCAAACTACAAGGTTTGGAAAGCTACCATTGAATCCCTCATCAAAGAATGGAACAGATGCATGAATTCAGTGGGGGACCTAATAAAAGAGTGACTACGTATATGGGATATTGTCTGGTTGCTATTAGTTCTAAGATGTTTTTCTTGTTAGACTCTTGGTTATGCTACTGTTAGATATTTTATTTACTATTTGGTTTCTTTCTTTTATGTTTGTATTTCCTTGTTGTTGGTCTTGTGCTTTGTTTTGGTTTTGTGGTAGGGCTTCAATGGTTTATCCCTTGGCCTTTTGTAAGGAACTGGTAACATTATGTATGGGGTAGGGTCCCCTCAACCCTTTTTTTACCTCTAATAAAAAATACAATGGCATGGATATTTTTGAGATCTATTTCGATGCCTCGTTGGGAGATAATGTAACCAAGGAGATTTCCAGTTATGACATAAAACACACTTCTTTGGATTTAGTCATACCTTTTAATTTCACAAATTTTTAAAGAGTGTATGGAAATATTGAGCATGGGTGGAATGATTTTATGATTTAACAAGTATATCATAAACATAATCTTCAATAATTTTATGAATGTAGTCATGAAAGATGTGTGTCATTTCCCATTGATAAGTGGCCCCAAAATTTTTAAGGTTGAATGACATAATAGTGTACAAAATTTTACCCCATGACGTCATAAATGAAGTCTTTTCTTAGGCTTTGATGTTGATCTTAATTTGATTGTAGCTGAAAATATGAGCATAAAAGAGAGTATGTCATAACTCGTAGTGAAATCAATGATGGAATCAATGTGTGACAATGGAAAAGTTTCCTTAGGGTAAGATTTATTAAGAACAATTTTTTTGTGGAATAACAATTTTTTTCATCGAACTTTAGAATGGGTATAATGTTAGAGACCCATTTAGGACAATCCATAGAGCGATTAAAGATGACATCTAAAAGGCAATGTATTTCTTCTTTGACTAAGAGGGTGACCTTTGGATGTCTTTTGTGAATATTTTGTTGAACTAGTTTAGCCCCGGGTTGAGGAAAATGTTGCGCATGACCATATAAGGATCTATACTAGGAATATCACTATAAGGCCATATGAATATGTTAGAGAATTCTTGGAGTACTTATTGAATATCATGTTTCTCAGTAGGGGAAAGAGAAGCGGTAGATAAAACCATGTGTGGGTTGGAATCGGTGCCGAGGTTATATTGAATAGTTTCCTCATTTAAAAGAGTCGAAGGGTCTTCTATGCAAGGATAGATAGGGATGGTTTCAAGAGCATAAATGTTTTCATTAGTTGTATTTGACTCACCAAAGTAGGAAGTATCAATGAGAAAAGATGGGAGACATTTATTATGATGGAAATAAGGGAGATGATCATAAGTCCCCATGTATTCTAAGAGAGAATCCTCATTAGTGAAAGTGTCCAAATCAAGCCCATCAATAGAAGAAAAATCACTAATGAGATCTAGATGTAAGAGGGGAATTGAAGAAGTATGTAAAATAGTAGAAGCCTCTAAAGATAATGGAAGATGATATCCAAGTCCCATTTTATTAGATTGAGTGGGGAGATCCAATGGCTTTATGATTACTTGACCATGTTGACCTAAACTAGTACCAAAGAACCCATAACGAAGAATATATTTATAACCAAGACCGTATTTGGAGAAATGTGGATTAGATGTATAAGAGATGGGGGTTTTTGTGGAGTTCTCAATAGGTACTTCATATACAACTCCATGATAAAGAAATTTTAGCTATGTATGAAGAGTGGCAGAACCCCATGTATGGTATAGATCCAAGGCCAACCAAGAAGAATATTATAATTAAGATTATTGGGCATTACATTACATGAAGTATAGTATATGTCCTAACAGTAATGGGACATGTAATAGTACCTAAGAATCACTAAGGAATATTGTCAAAAATAGAGGAAGGAGCCAAAGAGGCTTCAGAGAAGCCAATTTGGTGGAGGAACGCTAGATTACAAATGTTAAGTCCTAATCCATTATCAACTAATGCACATTTAACCCTTACATTATTGACACAAACATGAATATAAAGAGGGGAATCATGATATAACATAGTTTGAGAAGGCAACTCATTCGATGTGAAATTAATGTTCTCTTCATTGAAAGATAACACTAGAGTAAACTTATGATACACATGGTAAGGAAAATTATGAGGATGAATGTAAGTATTAGCTAAATGAGATATTATTTTATTTACATAATTAGGATTATGCTATAAAAATTCTTGGATGGAAACATCCATGATGAGAGGATCCTAGGAAAATGAAATAAATGATGATTCAAGAGTATATGAATGTGGGTTCACCACATGATTTAACAAAAATAACCTTTTATAAAACCTTAGATATTACAGAGTCACGCATGATAAACAAATTATAAAGTATATATTTTATGAAAATAATAAGCTAATGAAATATGAAACCCTAAGTGTGTGTGTGTGTGTGTGTGTGTGTGTGTGTGTGAGAGAGAGAGAGAGAGAGAGAGAGAGAGAGAGAGAGAGAGAGAGAGAGAGAGAGAGAGAGTAAAAGACTTAACTAATTTTGAACTTGATCCCAAAGTATGCTAGACTGGAAAAGTGATGAATAGGAAGGCATCTTGTCACAATTTCCTCTATAAAATTTAGGAGTTGTCAAATAAGCCTAGACTAGGGCACCTGTAATGGGACTAGGGTGTCAGATACCTATGACTACGTATGAAATTGAAATATGGTTTTTTTGTGTCATAAGATGGTCACTAACATTTTTTTGGTCACTTGTATGTTGATAGGTGATAAAAAAATTCACTTGTAACTTGCAAAGAGAATATGACCTGTAAAACCCTCAAAACTACATCAAATACCTAAAAAGAAAAGATGCAAAATGGGGAGTCGAATGACCTCAAAGTTCACCCGACCGAGTGAACTTATGATTGACAACTACACTACATATTAGAATCCATGTAGTTCTTATGAGTGTGTGAAAGAATCATGTCTCAGGAATCCCTTGTGCAAGTGCACTTGATATCGAACAATAAATAGATGTACCAATATAAATAGATGTGTGGATGGAAAAATGAACTTTCCTTTCCTATAAAGTGCATGCATAAAATGCAGTCCCTTACCCCTTGTATGGATGCTAGATGGATTCCATTAGTGCTCTTAAATGCCTTTAGATGTAAGCTTAGGTGATGATAATAGATACCTAGAGCTTGGTCCTTTATTTTGGTCACATAGCATTGTATTTATATGATTCCCTTAGTTTAATTTCATAATTGAAAATTGGAAGGCTGACCCATAAGAAGACAATATGCTTAAAATATAAAAAGGCCCCAAAGGGGAGAGTAAGATAGAAAGAGGATAGGGGCACCCAGAGGGGACAAGGGTACCTAGGTGTTGGCGTTGTGGTTAGGCGTTAGTGTCCAGAGTCATAAAAGATAAAAATAAAGTAATGACTAGGCTATAGGGTGTGAAGGACCAAAAATAAGAAAAGAAACAAAGAAAAGAGGTCAAATATAGCCACCAATTACTAGTTTTCTCACTTAGGAATCATATGAATGCAATTATGTGTTGAGGACCTAAAAATGTACCCGAGTGCGTGAATTTGTGTCTATAGTATGCTCCCTAATTCTGATATATATGGAGTAAGGTCCCATCCAAAGAGCTTAAAAATTTCATGCTTTCCCTTATCTTCATGCATGTTGTCCATTAATAACACCAAGTCTCCAATTTGGAAAATTCTTGGAGAGACCTTCTTGTCAAATATCTTTTATAGTTTTTCCTTGATCTTTTTTTGATTGTGGTGAGATTCACTTCTAATCGCATCAAGTTCAACAATATAGTTGATCTTGGATGCATAAGGATAAATTACTTCCTCCTCTCCAAGATGATGCATGGATTTTTTTTAATGATAACTTCAAACGAAGAGGAAAACTGCTTGGATGCCATTGACTATCTCAAATGGGCTCTTTCCAATTGGCCTTTTGAGTGTGATTTTGTTAGCCTATACTATAAGTTTCAATTTCTCACCCCATTTCTTCTTGTTACCCTCCAAGGTCTTCTTAAAGAAAGTTCTTATTGCTTGATTCAACTTGCCCATTCCCTTGGGGGTTATAGTTGGAGGAATAAGTTAGGTTTGTCCTATATTCTTTGCACAATACCACTAAAGGTTTAGGTCTGAAACTCATGGCATTATCAACAAATAACTTGGTTGGGACACTAAACCTATAAATGATGTTGTTCAAAAGGAAGTCCATGACCACTAGGTGAGTAGTATTATTGGTGGGGATTTCTTCAACCCACTTGGTGAAGTAATTTCTAGCAACCAAAATCCACTTGTGGCCTGCACTAGATTCCTCTATTATTTCATGGATAAAATCTAGACCTCATTATCTAAAAGGAGATTCAACTGGAATGGGTTGCAATGACAGGATCCTAAAGATTTTATCCTATTTGAGAAATGTTGAAAACCCTTACACTTCCTTTCAATTTGAGAAAATATTTAAAAATGGATGGCCACTAATAACCTTCCATCAAAACCTTATGAATAGTCAATTTATCAACATAATGGCCACCAAAAACTCCTCCATGGAATTAATTGATAAAAATAGGAGCTTCATCTTCAAGTATACATCTTAGCAAGACCCCTTCCATATTTTTTTAAGCTAAACCAAATTGATTCAAGATGTATTTATGGGATACCAACTTTAATTTCTTTCTTTGATTATTTTCTAGGCCAAGAGGACAATTCATATTATTTAGGTAATACACAATATCATTATACGAAGTGGAAGAACATACATTTTCATGGGGATCATCTAGATCATCAACAACATTATTTACTTCAACAACTTGGAGATTTAATTTTTTCATCAATCTTCCCAAACCAAGGCCTCTTACCAACTTTGTGGTTTGTATATCCATGTCATATTCTTGGAGTGTGTTAACCCATATGCAATTTTTTTTATTGAAACTTCCATTTGTGTCAAAATTTGATTGACCATGATGTGTGACACATAAGAAATAACCCTTGAGCTCAAGATGTAAGGTCTAAAAAATTTAGTGGCCTTTACCAAAGAAAAATCTTTATTTTCTATGATTTTGTACTTCAATTCAAATCCTTATAAATCTTTTCTAAAGAATGTAATTGGTTTCTCATGACATTCATCATCATTTTGCAATAAAATTAAGGCAATTATAACCTTAGATACACAAGAGAAAATTTGAAACTCTTATAATCTGAACTACACAACATAGGGGTAAATATCCACTTGTTGTAACACCCTTGACTGATGTTATTTTCCTCCTTAGCATTCAAGTGTTGATATGTGATTTTCCTTATATGGATATGTTATTTTGATTATTGGAAATCATGCTTGATATGGATACATATTTTCTACTCTTAAGATCCTTTGATCAAACTGGTATGACTTCTCTGAATCCATTTTTCACTTCTGGTAGGTGATTTGCAATCTGGTTTAAGAGTTGTAAACTTGTCTTTTTATCCGACTCATCCTTGGATCAATTTCAGTGATCCAAGGAATGTTTTAAAACTACTCTATTGAATGAATGGTAAAATCGACATTCCATGAGTTAAGGTACATGTTGGATTGAACTTTGTTGTTGTAAGTTCTTTGATTTATGTGTGAACGTACTTCCATTCACTAGGTTGTTTGGCTTGGGTCTTTGAAGATCGACCAAGACAGGTCATTGCTAATAAAATAGGCATACAGCCTGTACACGGCATAAGGGATACCCAAGACCCTATTTGAGGATTGACTTATGGAATCCTAAGCTAGGTGGAAGTATTTCCTACCTAAGCTATGTTACTTGATACAATTATGTTTCTAACCTAAACTGGTACTAAAGAGTTAGAAGGGTTGCTAGGTATTAAAACTAGAACCTAACACTACAAGGTTATTCGGTGATCTAACCTAGTTTCTAAAAGCTATTGTATTTTTGATTACTTACCTATGTGGAGTTATCTAACCTAATTGCTAAGGACCTATGTTAGGGGTTAGTGGTTAGTGTTATATCCTAAGGTATAAACCTTAATTCTACCTAAGATCTAACCTAAGCCAGTAATCTACCCTAAACTAATGACATGAAGGGGAAGCTAAGGGGGAGGGGGTCACAACTTATTGGGTGATGGTTCCTAAGGCATTAATGTTGTTGATAAGGATGAAAGGACATGAAGGACTACCAACTTTGGCAGGGGCTAGTTTGGTTGGCGAGAGGCCTAGGTGACAATATCACTAGAGATGGAAACACATGTAATTTTTGATTTGGAACTCACCACTTGGTAGCAGTGTGGCAAGCTAGATTGGGTGGGAGATATGGAGTTTATGTAATTAATGAAATTAGTTTCATGAGCTCGAACCACTTTGGAAGGCATGCCAACAGATTTTTGTTTGGTTGTTTCATTTCGCATGCTCTCCATTTTTCTCTCTTCATGTGCTCTATTTTTTCAAACCAAAGCAGTTTAAACTACACTGCATGGCTATTTTGGAGGTTTCAAATCTATTTTGTTTCATGGAGAGTATATGAGGCATTGTGGAAGAAGTATTTTGTTGTTTGATCTTTCGTGGAGAAGAAGGGAAGAAGCGAGCTCAGCTAGAGGTCTTCTTCGATTTTACAGTGACACTATCAGGCATGATAGGCCCTAACTATTAAAATCTCTTGCTTTCCTCTAAGTGTTTTCATTAAAACAACTTTGCTCTGATGAGTTCTGTGCATTCATGCTTAATTGGTAAATTGATAGATGGGTTTTGTAAAAACTTGTATTCTGTGTTTTTGAATCTGTGTGTTACATGATTCTATTGAAAGCTTACTTTGCACTACCTTTTCATAAAGGAACCATGTATACGTAAACAAAACTGGTAACAATGTTTGCTTCTTCAGTGGTTTGAAATTGTTGTTGGTTTTGAATTCTTTTGTGGTATTTAATTGTTACAGAGATCTGTCTGTATTTGTTGAGTTTAGTGTTGCAAAATGTTGTGTTTTATATACCCGAGCTGGTAAGCAACTCTAGTACTTATGGAAACTCACAAACTGGTTCGAGCTATTTGATTGGAAACTTGTTTTGGTGGATGGAACCGTTGTAGAGATTATTTTCTCTATGATGTTAGTGTTTTATTTCATGGTTATTTGGACTATGAATAAATCCGTAAATGGCTTGTTTTGTATCACCTTGTGGAAACTTTGATTGTGCAAAGTTTGCATGCACATGTAAAATAGTATATGGTTTAGTTTAGTTTTTTTTTCTTACGTGAAACATTGATTGATATTGAAACAACATGCCCTGGAGAAACCGTATATGGTTTAGCTTGGGGTTTCATCCTGCGCAGACTTGATTGTTTTTGGAACAATATCAAAATTGAAACTTGGGTTTGTTATCTTTGATAATTTATACTGTGTTTGAAGCCACTTAAGGCATGGTGCTTGTGAACTATTTCTTGTGACTAATTAGCTATTACTGTAGGTTTGTTATGAACCCAAATTTCATGTTTTGTAGTCGTTTGGACTGAACTCTATTAAGTATCTTACATTTAGTATGGGAAACTGGGTTTGAAAGGTTTTTAACTAAAAATGGGAGCTAGTTGTTTGTAGAATGAACTATTTAATAAGAAGTTTCTTCTTACTGGATCTAGCTTTACGCTACTGGTGTATTTAGGGATTTGTGATTGTGATATTGAGATGCATCACTGTATAATTAGTTTATTACTTGGTGTTTATAAATTGAAATGGTAACCTGAACGTTGTGTTGATTAAGATATTATAGTCTTTTGATTATTTTATAAACTATTGAAGGAACATGTTGTTACCCTAACTTGGTTACATGTATTTGAATGGTCTTGATTCTTCGATGGCATTTATGCTTTGCATTGTGCTTGGAATTGTAATTGAGTCTTGGACTGTACGTATTATTTTTGATGTTTGATCTTGTCTTTTGTTGGAAACCCAATCTGTAGTTCTTGTATTGATGAGTTGGCATACCGTTGAGATGGTTCTACTTTGCCTAAACTATTGGGAAGGCTTGAGTGTTAGCAACTTCTCAGATTCTTACCTCTTATTGGGTCCAATAAATGTATGTTATGTCTTGGAAGATTGATTGCGATTCAAAATTGATTGCGGGTTGTGTATGAACTTCATTATTACAATGTTTCAATGGATGGCATAATCTAGGCATTATAATGTGAAGATTTGGAAGGGAAAGTAGCAATTAGTTTTCTTTTCCTTTAAGTTGATCTTGTTCTCTATCTTTGGAACTATTGCAAGAGCTTAAACGGTATGCATGAGAGGAGGTAAAACTGTTTAATTAAGTTGTAAAGAAAAGATTAAATTGGGATCAGATCCTGTTAGGTCTCCTTTTCTAGTACAGTTGGGTTAAGTTCTTTGGTTGGAACCTCCTGATTTTTATTCTTATTGGAAAAGAAAATCAGTGTTTATTAGTCTTGTATACTTTTCATTTGACTGAAATGAAGTAGAATGAGATTGAAGTTAGGTTGGAAAAAGAAATTGTAGCTTGTTGTTGACTGTTAATCCATCACTTCTTCTTGAATTTCTTTCATATGGATCTGTTTGATGAATACCTTAAATTGTTAAATTTTAAAGTAGAGTTACTTTAAAGGAACAATTTAAATCATGATATACACTATTTTAGCTTTGCTGATGGTTATGTACCTTGGTAAATGGAATGCTTTCTTTTCTTCCTTACATGAAAGTGAGATGAAACATCCAAGAGGGAATATGCTGTAAACACTTCTGTATCTTATAGTAAAGATATGAGTTGTATTATATTTGGTAGATTGGAAACAATGATATGTTATGTTTTGTTGTTTGGTAAAGATAATTGATGGAATCAATTATACTTTAATTTATAATACATGTATTATAGATTATATTCTATTCTTCTTTTTGTTAAACCCGTTTAGTTTTGATCTTCTTTTATTGATATTACTTATGCTTAGGAGTATGAATTACTTGTTGCTCATTAAAGTAGGGTTGTTTTTATTAGAAAAATTAGTGGAATGCACTTTGTTTTAAGGATTAGTGCTTATCATGCTTAGTTCATTGAATTGACTGTGCTAGCAATTTTTGCAGATGGACTTCGTAAGTGATAAAAGAAGGTAAAAACTTATATGTTGCATTGGCTGATCTAAGTTGATTCTTGAGAAGAATTATGATCTATTCTTAAGTTGTATTGAAAAAGAAAAGTTATTCTCTTTTGAATGAAGGTTGCTTGTCATGTAATATGTCTGTAATGCATAAGTTGTAAATGTATAAGCTTTGAAAAGGAAATGTAGAATGAGAATTTACTTGCATGGATTATGTAAATTATCTTGTACTTTTGCAAAAGAAATGGAATCCTATTTTGTTGATGTTCTTCATGTTAATTATATGTTTCAATGAGTGTTCTTGGATAAGTAGGAAAAAGGGAATTAGAGTATTTTCCTTAAACATGAAGCAACTAAATAAGTTGCAGATAATCAATGTTCTTATCTAAACAATTCATATTATTAAGGTAACATGTGACGAACTTACAATGACAACTATGAACTTTGTAGGGAACATAAAGGGTGTGTTAAACCCTAGAACTTAAGAGGAAGACTCTTCCTCTCTTATTAAAAAAAAAAGAAAAAAGGGAGATATGAATACAATCATTAGACTTCATTTAATAAAGTCTACCAAGTTACAACCTCGGTGGTTGTTACACTTCCTTGAATAGTTAAATCACATTGAATGAAACTTAAGAGGTTGTTGTCCTTATTTCTTGGTGGTTGTTTGTTCAGCCAATGTTAATGAACATCGAAAGCAACCTTAAATTTAAGGAAGTTCTTCAAGGGTTAATGGAACCTAATTTGGAAAGGAACTTAGGGAGAGTTGGATTAGAGTCAGGGTAGGGTTGTTGAAATCTTCCTATAGGAATCCAAATTAATTTAACTTTAATAATCTCCTAAGGGTATGTATATCTTGACGAGTCTGTCCTATAGATGCTTTGACACATGCCGATCAGAGTTGTACCTTCAAGAAGATTAGGATCTTCTCAAGGATACAACACTGAAGTTGACATGTGGCATGACCCTTCTGCATTGATCGTCTAGATCTACACACTTTTGACTTGAACTTAGTTTCTCTCTAGGACTAGGTAGTAGCATAGTTATGATACAAAGCAGCCCTCTAGGACTCAGGGTATCTTGGCACACAGGGGTTGACCTAGGTTGACCCAGTATACCAATCTATCCTAAGTCTTTGTGAGCTCCTTCCTATCATAACCTAGGATGTTAACCAGAACTAGGGATGAACCTTGGGTAAGAGGACTGACGAAAGTCAGTAGAGGACATTCTAGATAACAACAGAGTGGGGTGAAGGACTTATTCTAGATTCATGACTATGCCGTCAAGGAATAAGTAATACAAACAATATGTTAAAATCTTTGGCCAAAGTATCACAAGCTGCTGGTTGCGTTGTCCTATGTCACCTAGTCTAAGGATCATGATGTAGATGAATATTGGTAACAACTATTTAGTTAGGTTCCTTAGACAGATCACTCAATACCTAGAACAGGGTAAGAGAACCAAGTATACGTAGTATACAAAAAAGTATTCAATACTTAGTGTTAAACATGAATAGATCGGTAGTTTACCAAGTCATTATAGCTACATATGGTTATCTGTTATAAGAATGGTTGTTTTTGGAATGTGTGTTCTAAATTACGTATTTAGAATAGGGAACATTACTCAAACGAAAAATTTCCTTGTTTCTAAAGTCTTAAAATGGGAATGTTAGACTTATGGCCTATAATAAATTCCTCTATTATTTCATTGATAAAATATAGCCCTCATTATATAAAATGAGATTCAACTAGAATGGGTTGCAAATGATAGGGATCCTAAAGATTTTATCCTATTTGAGAAACGTTGACAAACCTAACACTTCCTCAAAATTTAAGCAACATATTTAAAAATGGATGGCCACCAATAACCTTCCCTCAAAACCTTATGAATAGTTAATTTATCAACACAATGGACACCACAAACTCCTCCATGTAATTAATTAATAAACATAAGAGATTCATCTTCAATTATACATCTTAAGCGAAGACCCCTTCTAGATTTTTCCAAGTTCAACCAAATTGATTCAAGATGTACTTATGGGATACCACCTTCAATTTCCTTCTTTAATTCTTGTCTAGGCCAAGAGGATAACTAAAATTATTCGGTAATACACAATATCATTATACCAAGTGGAAGAACATACATTTTCATGGGGATCATCTAGATCATCAACAACATTGTTTACTTCAACAACTTGGAGATTTAATTTTTCCATCAATATTGCTAAACCAAGGCCTCTTAACAAATTTTTGGTTTGTATATCCATGTCATATTATTGGATTCTATTAACCCATCTACACTTTTTCTTAAAACTTCCATTTGTGTCAGAATGCCATTGACCATGGTGTGTGGCACATAAGAAACAACCCTTGAGCTCAAGATGTAAGGTTTGAAAATTTTAGTGGCCTTTACCAAAGAAAAATCTTAATTTTCTATGATTGTGTACTTTAATTCAGATCCTTATAAAGCTTTTCTGAAGAACGTAATTGGTTTATCAAGGAATTCATCATCCTTTTGCAATAAAATTGAGGTAATTTTAACCTCGGATGCAAAGCATAAAATTTGAAACTCCTTATAATTTGGTCTACACAACATAGGGGTAATAATCCTTTAATTGCATGTATTGCCTCATCTCCCCATTTGATAACCCAATCTTTATTTAACATATTTTTGATAGGTAGAGTGATCTTAGTAAAATTAGATATAAACATTATCACAAAGTTAATTTGACTAAATAAATATTGTATACCTTTTTTGGATTGGGGAATGAATACTTTATAAAATGCCTCCACCCTATTAGGTTCAATCATAACTCTTTCATGGGACATAATGTGCCCCAATAAATTTTCTTTTTTCACACCAAAGTGACACTTATTAGGATTTAAAGAAATTCCAAACTCTATACATCTAATAAATATATTCTCAAGATGCTCTAAATGATAACTCTTTTTCTTGGAGAAAAATGTAATGTCATCCTAATAAACCAAAATAAACTCATTGATGAATCCAGAAAATGCAACATTCACTGCTCTTTGGAAAGTATCTCTTGCATTCATTAGACTAAATGGAATTTTTTGGCATGTGTTTATAAAAGGGGTTGTAATTTATGAAAAACTACATGAATGATAAAGTGAATGTTTCATGGTTATCTTATGATGATGTATATGATGCTAACATGGTGTTTCATATGTATACCAATTGGTATAGTGATATTCAGTGAGGTGTGCTTGCTCTTGCAAGCCTATACAGGTGCCTAGGAGGTGTTTCTTGGTAGTATGAGATTCTTGGATTTTTGGGAAGCATATTGGCATGATGTATAACATGATTTTAGGGTGTTTGAGCACCCAAAATAGTGGCATGGTATAGGTACATGTGTTTCACTTGGTTACAAGTGCTCATTGGGAGTAGGTATAGTAGCTTGGAGGTGTGATAGAGTGGTTTGGAGCCATATGAGCTCATGGAATCATGAAATTAGGTGTATCATGTCATATTAGGTATTTTTGGGTCATTTTAGAGGTTTTTGGTTCAGTTATTGCATCATTTTGGTTGGCCCTAGCTTCTATAGTGAGGATCTAACATGCAAGCATATGTAAGTCTTAGTGACAGGAGAGATTGAGATATATAATTGGAATTATAATTATTATATATTTTATATGGATGAGTAATTATGTTCTCAAAAAAATTTTAGGTTCCCATGATGTGTATTTTTCCAGATATGATTGATTTTGTAAGACAGGGTGAAAAATAAGTGTATTTCTAGCTCGAAGTGAAACTTCAAATGCTCATTGTGAACAATGTGATTTACACGGACCTTGTGGAATTCAAGGATGTTACTAAGGTGATTTTATAAGTTTTTTAAAAACTAATCAGGTTAGTTGATCATTACATTTTTATGAACGAAAGTTAAGAAGATAAAGTGGTCTAAAGCTGTAGTTAAACCCTAACTATGAGTAGTTTCAGAAAGTGAATAATATTGACCCATTTTTGTTTAGTTCATAAAAAGTGATGATTTTATGATGTATATTATTCCTCATTATTTCAAGAAATGTATGGTTGAGGTCATGGTGATGAGTGGGACCCACCTAAAAATAATAGTTTCAAGAAGAAGGTTTTAGGACAAGATGGTACAAAGGAGTAACATACAAAATTGATGGTGCATGATTTATGGGAGTTTATATTAATGTAAATTGAGTTTTCAGTACATGTTCATGATGTTTGAATGTATAAATAGGTTGATTGGTCAAAGGGTAGTTTTGGGATCTCAAATAACAGGATTTAGTAAAATGAGCATAACTTGAGCTACAAATGGAGTTTTGAGATGATTAAAGTTGTGTTGGAAAGTATATTGTTCCAATGATATATGGATTTCCTCATGATGAGGTCATTTGATAGGGTTTCTAGGGCATTATTTGAGCAGAAAGACTTTTGGCATTTCAAGACATTATGTGTTCTAGTGAAAGCTTGGTGTTATTTGAAGCATGAGAATGATTTGGTGATACTTAATTTCACGTGGAATATTAAAAGAGATGAATTTTAAATCCAATGAATCAAGTTGGAGGTATTGAATGTATGTATAAATGATTTTATGAGCTATTATTTGGAAATAACCTTTTTGGTAGGTTAATCTAGTGAAGGAAAATGTTGTGGTTTGAAGATATGACCATTTTATTACTTATAAATTTGTTATAAGTGTTCTAAAGGTTATGAAATTTCCATTGAATGGTTACATGGCATGTTTTGTTTCAGTATAAGTGATTTTGTGGCATTATGAAGTTTCTAGGGTGTTGAAGGGTGTAGGAAACAATAATTTTGAGAAATACAAAGAGCATTGGGCCCATTAAATGAAATAATTTGATTGGTTGATATTAATTGTGACCATGTATGATGTTTAAATGTTAATTTAAACATGTTTGGTGATTTATGGGTCATGAATAAGGATGGTTTTGAAGTAAGGGCATTTTTATCTTTGTGCCCATGGGGTTTTGAGCCATTTTTGGCACATGAAATGATGGTTTAGGCTAGGCCAACCTACTTGGGTAACTTGTGGATTTTTTATTTGAATTTATAATTTTTCTATGATTCATGGGTTGAGACAAAGGAGGGAAAATTTTTGAGTTTTAATTTTAGCCTTGGAGAGGCTATAAAAGTGAAGTTATGGGCATATTGTTTCTAGCTTTTTGAAACCCTTTTATATTTTTCTTAAGAAAACTTTTGATGCAAATTATAACCATTTGGGACTATAAAAAAACAACTAGAATCTATTTATAGGACAAATTATTGTTGAGTTTTCATGAGGAGAATTTGAGCAAGTGCAAAGTTGGTGTTGTTTCTTTTAGAGCGAGTTGGAGAAGGAGGGCAGATTTGGATGCTATACTCATAGGATGTTGATGTTATTTTCAGGTTTATAAGGTTATTGTTGGTTTCTCAAAAATTCACCCACATCTCGAATCTCGAAAGGGCCGAGGTGTTTGAGACCACAATGGAACCGTCCCCAAGTTATGGGACCTTGCATGCTTGGGATGGATTTCCGAGAAGGCTAGTTCCTCTACCTACCTCTAACACTACTGCTACTCCTAATACTGAAAGAAAATCCTAGAATAAACATACCAAGGGACCAGGGATAGAAGGATGTGTAGAAAAGGGAAATCCTAAGCTAAGGAAGGTGATAGTGCTAAAAGGAAAGGGTCGATCTCTCTCCACGAGTAGAAAAGGAAACAAAGAGGGTGCGAGAGAAGAGGGAGAATAGAGTGCACCATAGATCAACACATAGGCTTAGCCTTCTATTGCATGCAACATATGAACATGGGGAATGCAAACACAAAAGTATGCACAACATGCCAAAAAATGCAAACAGAGAGGTGAGATGCAATGAAAATGAGAGAGGGAAGACAAGAGTTCCACAAAACATGATTTTATTGCTTAAGGGATGCACAATCATTTACATTCATGACAAGAAGAGAATACATTGTAGAGACCACACCAAGGTTTGAGACCCATGGGAAGTCGGCCACCATTTTGGCATGGTGTCATTACAACAAGGAGGGATATTTTTACAAAGCAAAACTCTGCTATTTATAGAAGAAGAAGGAGAGAAGAGAAGGAGAAAGGGAGGGAAACTCGGATTCAAATATTCAACCACCAACAACCAGCAATAAATTCCTATAAATCCTCCTATAAGGCTTTCATATATGCTTCCCTATGTATGTTTGATGTGTTGAAGAGGGAAGAAGGAAAGATCTAATGAAATTTGGTGGTTGAGGTTGATTAGATGTACACATTGATGAGCTGAGAGATGTTTCCCTATTTTTCACCTAACAAATCCCACCTATATTTGAATTTGAAAATTGCAACATGTAGCTTGTGTCATTTTTCTCTCGAAAAGTCTAGGAGCGTTCCAATCTAAGCTCAGAGAAAAAGATACGGATGCTAAAAGATACGGATGCTATAATATGTCGAGTTGTCACATATGTAAGACACACATGACACACGCGGGTTGGATGAAATGATGCCCAATTGTTCATTTGTTTTTTCTTTTCTACCACGTGTCATACACTAGTTGGTTTTCTAGATTTGGTGCCATGTTGGCATGCTTTGATAGGTTGTGTGCGGTACACTCGATCGATCGGTCGAAAGATGACTTGGCGCAATCGACACTAAGAAGGGTACGTGAGAGAGAAGCAAGTGCGCAAAAGGGAAATAGAGGGGAGGTGTGCACATGAGAGGAAGGCAGAAGGAAGGTGCATATAAGAATGCACAGATGGAAAATGAAAATGACTAGTGAGCAGGGAATGTATGGTGAAGGTACAACTATTATAAAGTAAAGGATGTGGTGCACACAAGGGGTCAAAGACTTAGCTAATAGAAGTAAGTGTGAGGCGCATGGGAAGGGAAGAAATGGAAGGAGATAGAAGAATTCAAAGGGGTACATGAAGGTGTGCAAGGGTGCACAGAGGAACTGAAATTTTGCTAAGGTGTCAAAAGAACAATCTTGAGTGCACGCAACCTAGAATGTAAAACACAAGAGTCAGAATGAAAAATATAAGTTATGCAGATAACTAGGAGAGTTATTTGGATAACAATTTTGGTGACTTTTGGGGGCCATATGCCTACTAGATGAAGAGACCAGTAGCCTTAGAAGTCCATAAGGTATGCAATCAAGCCCTAAACTTGAAGATTTGATCTGTAACTTGAAGAACATTCCTGAATTCACTTGAAGCTCTGTCTGAACTCTGAACTAGACTGTTTCTCTCATATGAAGATATTATGAATTGGATTGATGAGAGAAAAATCTTATGCACTAACCATTAGAACTACCTTTGCAAAAATTGAACTGTCATCCCAAGAAGCAACAAAAGGGGCACATAGGCACAACAAGAAAGGAAAAACATCGTCGGAGCACACTGCTTGAAAGCAGAAGCACAACACTATGTACAAAAGTTAAAAATCATGCATATCCCAAATGGAACATGTAGAGTGTGCATGAGAACTTGTGTTACTAAAAGAAAACCTAAAATAACCTAAACTAACTAGAGGAAAGGGGTGCTCAAGTAAAACCTGTAATAGGCAGGGAGAAGTAGCTTCCCTTCCTCACAAATTGTGACCATGTAATTGATTTGGTATTGAACATGGTCGAAACAAGAGTGAAAAACTACCTTACAGATGATGTTTCACCCTCCTTAATGTATTAAAAAATAACATACACCTCCGGAATTGTTCTATACTTGGATCCGGGAGGCGCCGTTGTTGACCTTTAGCATGTTGAATCTCTACCGCATGATCTGAAATGAGCATGACCGGTGGCAACTCTATTTTTCACTCTAAGCTAGCCAGATATCTTATTGGGCATGGTATAATCCTTTATGGTTTTCCCATTACTTTGAAGCTCAATCCCACATATGGGATTGTCTTGTAGACTTTCCTCTTGAAGGGGAGTGCTTGTAGGTTGGGGCGTGCAAAGTTGGGGAGCACATGGTTCTGCCTCTACAAGTAACTCGGTTCCTTCAAAACTACACCCTCTGAAGCTAAATAATTTTAATTTGGAATAGGCACCCATATGATTTCCTCTTCCTAGTCAGAGTCACATGAGTCACACCATTCTTCAACTATTCTGTAGTCATCAAACATGATGACGTTGGCTAGGAAAGGTGCATTGGTAGGGGCTGCTCATTTATGGTACAACTAGGCAGAGGGGACTTGGAATGAGGTGGGAGGATGGAAAAGATGGGATGAAGGGTGCACACACTAAAGGAATAGAGGTGCACGTAGGAAGGGGAATGGAAGAGAAATGAAGGAGAGATGAAAGTGAGGAGGGAGAAGGGATGGAATTATTAGTGGGGGCAGCGTGTAAGAATCTAGGAACACGCACAATGGGCTGAGATGATGTAAGTTGGCATAGAGGAGTGGGAGGGCTATAGGATGGTAGTGCAAGGTCTCCCCATTGGCAGGGTTGTTGCACACTAGATTTTGAGCCTCCATTTCTTCCGCCCACTTTGTAATCTAGGGCAACATCTCGGTGATGAAGTACAACTTCTGTTGGGTGCTAAACCAGCCTGGTACAGGGCCAACCCATAGATAAGGGACCTTGTATCCAACTTCAACTACCTTTATGGAGCACTTGACTCTGAGCTGCATCATGTCCATCTCCATTTTTGTCCCTGCCTCTCAAAATCAGCTTCAGCCAAGGAGTCACCACCATCATCTGCATAAACCTATTCTTCATAAACATTTTGGTTAGAAAAAAGTGGGTTATATGCATTTTTGGGATAATGGGGCTTATAAAACTGATTTGAAGGAGGATTTTGAAATTTTGGGTATGGAGGAGAACAGTTTTGTTTTTGCAAGTTAAAATTCCATGAAGGGAAAGAAGTCATGATTGCACAACTTTAAAAGAGGAATGTGGAATGATGGAAAAAGAGAAATGAATGGAAGAATGAGGGGAGAATGGTTTGCACATGAGATAATGGGTGTATTGAATCAGTGGAGTCGTCAGATGTGTTGAAAAATGCCTCTAAAGGCTGGATCTCAACAATAACACATCAAAATTGCTAAGATGAAGATGTAAAGCTCTTCACTTTGGTCCCACCAGGCATGCCAGAAACTATTGGTTGCTCAAACATGTGCTTGCATCTTGGATCTCGAAGGGCCGAGGTGTTTGAGACCATAATGGAACCGTCCCCAAGTTGTGGGACCTTGTGCACTTGGGACGGATCTCCGAGAAGGCCAGTTCCTCTACCTACCTCTAACACTACTACTACTCCTAATGTTGAAAGAAAATCCTAGACTAAACATGCCAAGGGACCAGGGATAGAAGGATGTGTAAAAAGGGGAAATCCTAAGCTAAGGAAGGTGATAACGCCAAAAGGAAAGGGTCGATCTCTCTCCATGAGTGGCGAAGGAAACAGAGAGGGTGCGAGAGAAGAGGGTGGATGACATGTGTAATAGATCAACACACAAGATCGGCCTTCTAGTGCACATAACACATGAACATGGGGAATGCAAGCATAGAAGTACACACAACATGCCAAAAATGCAAACAAAGAGGTGAGATTTAATGAAAATGAGAGAGGGAAGACAAGAGTTCTACAAAACATGATTTTATTTCTTAAAGGATGCACAATCATTTACATTCATGACAGGAGGTGAGAATACATTGCAAAGACCACGCCAAGGTTTGAGACCCATGGGAAGTCAGCCACCATTTTGGCATGGTGTCATTACAACAAGGAGGGATATTTTTAAAAGTAAAACTCTACTATTTATAGAAGAAGAAGGATAGAAGAGAAGGAGAAAGGGAGGGAAACTCGGATTCAAATCTTTAACCACCAACAACCAATGATAAATTCCTACAAATCCACTTGTAAGGCTATTAGATGCACTTCCCCATGTATGTTTGGTGTGTGGAAGAAGGAAGAAGGAAAGATCTGATGAAATCTGGTGGTTGAGGTTGATTGGATGTATGCATTAATGAGCTGAGAGACGTTTCCCTATTTTTTACCTAACAAATCTCACCTATATTTGAATTTGAAAATTCTAATGTGTAGCTTGTGTCAATAGTTCTCTAACAAGTCTAGTGCCGATTTCCTGTAGCAAAAGATACCAATGTTAGAAGATGTTAGAGTTGTCAGTGCACACAATACATGTAGCACACGCGGGGTTAGTTGAAATGACGTCCAACTACTCATTTGCTTTTTATTTTCTACCACGTGTCATGCATAGGTTGGTTGTCTAGATTCGGTGTCCTATTGGTGTGCTTTGATAGGTTGCGTGTGAAACACTCAATCAGTCGAAGATGACTTGGCATAGAAGGGTGCAAAGAAGGGTACATGAGAAAGAAAAAGCACATGAAAGGGAAATATAGGGGAGGTGTGCACACATGAGGAATGCAAAAGAAAGGCACAAAAAAGTGCACGCAGATGGAAAATGAAATAGACCGGTGATCGGGAACTTATGGTGAAGGCGTAACTATTACAAAGTAATGGGTGTTGTGCACAAGGGGAAAAGGACTTAGCTGATAGAAGTAAGTGTGAGGTGCACATGAAGGGAAGAAATGGAAGGAGATAGAAGAATGAAAAGGGGTGCAAAAAGGCACGTAAGGGTGCACAGAGGAACTATAATTATGCTAAGGTGTCAATAGAACAATCTTGAGTGCACACAACCTAGAATGTAAAACATAAGATTCAAAATGAAATTATAATTTATGTAGATAACTAGGAGAGTTATTTGGATAACAGTTATTTAATATATGATATTGATTTTAAGAAATTCTCATAGTTCCATATCTTCATATGTATTCATCAGACATAGTTGATTGTCTCAAGAGCTAATGGTTGTATCTTGTTGATCATTGTTGAAGACATTACATATTGTAATCTGATTTGAATATAAAATTGAAGCGTTTTGATGTGATTTTGATCATCAATATAAGTTTTTTTGAGTCTATAGTATGATCCTTACATTTTGTTAATTTCTTTGTGAAAAATATCTACTTTGATGTGTTGTATATGAGCATGTTTCATTAGGGTTTGAAGTAAAAGTGCAAAAGGTTTTATTAGGACTGATTCACCCCCTCTCGCTTTTGTCACCTCCAAAAATTGGTATCAGAGTAGGCCCTTGGAAGTAGCCTAACAAGCTTGAGGGAGATCTTTGGTGACAATGGATGTTGATATCTATGAAATGAGATGATCGCTTAGAGGCTATGAAAAATAGTTAGAGAAATTGGTTGCATCTCATGAGGATGTACCCAAGGTTTTAAAGACTCAACTTGAAGATGCCCTAGATGAATTGAAGATCAATATGGAAGAGTGTCTCAAACATGGGACTAAGAAATAGGAGTGAAGAAAAATATATCCACCATGAATAGTAAGGCATCATATTTTCATGAGAGATCATAAAATTTAGATAGAATGTTGGAAAAATAAAAGGCATATGGTGATAGGATAGTCCTATGCTTTAACGAGGATTCATCTAAGAAGAATGAACAAGATTCAAGTCAAGAATCAAATTAAAGAAAAAAACCAAGCAAGGGAGAGAGTTCAAGGCTTCCAGCTCCTAGAAGATAACCTACAAGGTAGCCAAATGCATATAGGTATGGTGTATTTTATGGTAATTTTTACAAATGTGGTACTTATGGACATAGGGTTAGTTTTTTTAGTCCTAAAGTTGAAAAGAAGGATGATGGAAAAGGAAAGGAACATTGTGAAGTAAAGAAGGAAGAATAATTCCAAGACAAGAAGGAGAAAAAGGTAATTCAAAGACATGGATCTGAATGCTATCATTGCCATGAAAAGGGACATCTTGCAAAGTATTGCAAAAATGGGCCATCAAACACAAGAACGTATGTAAGAAAATTTAATGGGTATTTCTATGCTTGTAATGGATATGTACATAGGGATTATGAGTGTAAAGGAAGGAAAATGGAATGTTTTAAGTGTCATAAGATAGGGAAGATTTTAAGGTTTTATAATGCAGGTCATATGAATATGGAGAATCAAAGACCCAAGCCACAAACTCAAGCATACAAGAAGAAGGATGAGACTAGTCGAGTACCCAAGAGGAACCTAATATTTTGACTGATCAAAAGGAGGGATCTACTATGAAAAAACTAGAATCGGAAAAAAGAGGAAACAATCAAGATGTAAGAAGAGGGTGTGAGACCTTCTTAGGTCTCTCATCTAGCTCCTACATGGTGTCATATGCCTCTACTAGGCTTCATAGATTTGTATAGGTACAAAAGAAGCATTATATTGAGGGGGAGTTATCTTTGTCAAGAGTGTTTCTTCATCATGATGTAAGGTATGTAATTTCAAGTTCTTAAGTATGTTTCTGAGGTTCAAGTAGTTAGTCATGGTGAGTATGTCAAGTCTCTTGTGTTGTTGCTCTTCAAAGCATAAAAGTTAGTAATGTGCAAGTTATGTGAGTTATTGAGTCCGTGTTGTATCATTTCAAAAGTTGTGTTGTCTTGATCTCAGTCATAGTGTATCATGTGGAGTATGATAGTGTGATATATGAGTTATGTCATCATGGAGAAATGGTCTCCGTATTAAGTAGATATATAAGTTACTGAAAGTGTTATCAGAGGTCTATGCTCTATGCTATGTGGTCTCATGAAAAATATGAAGTCTAATAGTTGATAGTGTCTTTAAAAGGATTCATGAACATAATGAGACTCTTGTCTCAAAGTGGGATTCCTCTTTGTTAATGTATAAATTTCTCTATAAGGTCTGATTTCAAGCCAATTCTCTTCATGAGTTGTATTGGCTTGTCTGATGTGTAGTATAGAGTCTATGTGATGTGAAAATATAAGAAATGTCTAAAATGGTGATGTCATGGTGTGTGGAGTCCATGATATGTTCTCTAAGTCATCTATAGGTCTGTCATATTTCAATTGGTATTTTCTAAACCCATATGTATCATGTATGAGGTGTAATCCATCATGCAACATGTTCTATTGCATTGAAAAGAAGATTGGAAGTAAAATTATGACATCTAGCTTGACCTATCGATTGGTGAGTATGAAAAGAGAAAACACTACTTCTCAACTGAATATGAATGTATATAGTTTGAGTAGTGGTCATGTTATACATATTGCTTTTGATAGGATTTTATAAGTTCTTAAGCACTTTCAAAAGTGAGTCTATATTTCTCGTGTATGATGGTAAGGTATTTGAAAGAAATAATGTGATGAGGCTCGGTTTGTTCTTTGATTTGAGATCATCCCTCCATCAAGTAGTTGAGGTTTCCATAATGTTTTTGAGGGCCTACTATGGATAATGCTTATACCATTAACTGCATACAAACAAGACCGAGGAGAACAAATGGCTTGCTACAATACCCCATCACAGGGCTAATATCAAAGGATGTGAAATACTTTAACTCAGTGTGTGCTCGTTTAAGGTATGATGGTTATCCTAATTTGGGTATAGGGTATGAAGTCTACTAGAAGGTTTTCTAAAGGTTAATTAAATCCATGTAATCAGAAGAAATCATGAACATAGATCATAAGCAATCTCTAGGTGTCCTCATGATGAAAAATTGATCCTTTAGTGTCCGGTAGGTCTCGGTAAGGGTTATCTTTAGGATGGATGCTTATAAGCATGTCGAATTGAGAAAAGTGTCTTGAAAGCTTTAGAGTTGTCATCAAAAGCTCATGAGTGAATATTTGGTCTCACATAAGTCCTTGTCAATGTCTACATCTAAAAGTGTGGATATTCGGATTGTTCAATAAGAATGCGAGAGTGTGTCTCAAGAAGCTTAAAGGATTGTATAGGTGGCTCCCGTATTAAATAATTCATCACATAGATTTGAGATAACTTATTCAAGCTATTAGTGAAGTACATGTGCTTCAAGACAATGCTTCTAAAAGTATTGTCTCAAACACTATAACAACGAAGCTTTTGAAGTCAATAAATACTTAAACACAAAGTGATAGTTTGACAATAAAACCCTTGTTTAATCTATAAGAATGAAGGTCATGCTTGAATGAGCTAACTCAATGGACTGTAGGTAACACAGTGAAGGAAGAATATGTAGTAGTAAGTAAAGCTTCATCAATGTATGCTCGGTGGTGTGTGTGTAAAGGCCAAAACTTTATGATCTCCATGACTTGAGAAATATTCCTATTGACTTTTGTGATAGATTGTGACCGATAAAATTTGAAAGGGCCAGATCTATAAATGGTTTGAGAGTCTTGTAGTAGGGAGACAGAGTGGAACTAAGGTTGTGCATGGTATAAAATAAAAGTAAGGTCTGTTGACCTATTTGATTAATGCTGAGAAAGTTGTCATCTTGAAGGAGTCAAGAATGTTGAAGGTTGAAGGTATTTCATAATTATCTTATGAATTAAGTGAGGTGATTTAGAGTTGTGACATTGATATATTATCTATACTTGGCATTATATGGGAATTCAAACTAAAAAGAAGACCTACAGGTATAAAGATAAAGAAATATGAGCTTCATCAAAGTATGAAGTGTTTTCTCATGTATATGGTATATATGAGTTCTCTTGAATAGTCAAGATACTTCAAGAAGTACATTATACTATTGTTCTACAATATTTACATTTTTGTTCATGATAGGGTGAATGAACCTACTCTATATAGTGGCTAAGATGCATAGTGTCACTTATGTAACAAAGACAAGATACATGAAAGAAAGGAAATGTCACAATTTCAGGTCTTTACAAGAAAAGACAAAGCATAATAGTCTTAAGAGCTGTGTTATCGAGTATGTGATGTGACACGGTGCTTGTATTTCTTCTCAAGGTCTAACAACTTTATGGGAATGTGAAGATGTTAAGTTTAGACCTAATGGGATAGAGTATAAGCATGCTACAATAGGTGGCGGAGTATGTGGAGCTACTACAGGATGATATATATATATATATATGTATGTATGTATGTATATATATGTATATATACATACATACATACAAGGGTATGTAGCCTTATAAGAAGGGGAGCCTTGTTGAACCCTCAAGAAGGAAATCAAAGTAGGTGTAAGGTTTGAAGAGGCTGAGTAAATGATCCTTGAAGGATATTCAATGACTGTTAGTATGACCCATGTATGAAGATATTTTAAGTCTAAGGATATGAATCTCTATGCACATCCTAGTTTGAAGATCTAGAAGTGGTATGTAATTCTTATGGCCCATCAAAATGTGCTATGAGTTAAAGAAAAATTCAACGTGCATTATGTCATATGTCAAGGTCCGAGTTGATGTTCAAAATGTCCTAAAATTTGTAAATACAAGTCAAAATTTTGGTCTTTGAAAGGTCTCTATCTTAGTGTAAAAGTCTGATTTTATTCTAGTTCTACATTTCTATGTATGAAATGTTTCAAATCTCAAATTTTTACTATGCTTGATGGGTATCTTCAAGGGTTTGAACACGAAATCATCGTGTTGCTCAAATATTTCCTAAGAATTTTGAAATGGTCTTGAGTGAGTATATGGGATGTAAAAGAAGGTTAGAAGCTCTAAAATTATTGGCCTAATACTCTTAGCTGGGCATGAATGTTAAGATAAAGGAGTCTCTCGGTCATCATGAGTCAATAATTAACATGCTACGAAATGGAAAAATAGAGACTAGAGCCGTGATACATGTATGAAATACGAGATGATCTTGGATGAAGTATGTGAAGTTGTGATAAGGCTTGTAGGTGTTTTGTGAAGCAAGATGGTATGAAATAATCCAAAGAATATGATGAAGACATATCACACACCTACAAATTCAAACTGATCTAAGAGGGAGAGAATGCTTGTTTCTACAGTATGAGAATATTTCCCAAAGGTGTATTTGAGCACTAAATGATAGGGTGAGCTTGTGAGTAGGTCTCTTGAAGGTGAAATGGTGCTCCTAAAGACTATAAATGTATGTTTCTTTCAAGTTTTTTTGTCAAGACTATATGTTGTCATTCCTCAGCCAAATATGAATATCAAGATTGAGAAAAAGGTTTAGGACCTAACAAAAGAGGTCAAGAGGTTTTTAGTGAAGTTATCATGGTTAGTGACCTGAATATGTACTTGTGGGCTTGAGATAGTTTCCTAAAGTCTAGGGGGAGTAATTGAAGGAAGTATTTGCAAGATTGGTGTGTTCTATGGCTTGTCAAAATTGATAAGAAATGCACTAAAAGAACTATCCAAGGTTGTTAGTGTCAAGTATGATATGAAGAGTTAGAATAAACATGAAAATGTAAAAACTAGGCCTAGAAATTGTGGAATTTGATCAAGAATGAAAGTATGAAGCTTGGTCATGATGATTTATGACATTTTTGGCATGATGAAGAGGTGTGTGGTTCAGATCAAAGTCAAGATACAATGTTTCCAAAAGGTCCAAAATAGGGTTGAGGAGAGCATTAGTGTTTTTCGCATGGAGAATGGTGTTTTTTCTCATAATAAGGTATAATTATGTTTCTTTCATGTTTTACTGATGTTTTTTCAGATGTCGGAAGTGCTTGTTCCAAGGGAAGTATGAAGTTTGCATGCTTGAAATGAAGGCAAAAATCAGATTTTGTGTAAAAATCAAGAATTTGAGCTAGTTTAAAACCATTGGTTGATGGTTATAACAAAAACATGATGGTATGAATCTGATATAGTTAAAGAATTTGAGCTACAAGTATTCCTTTTTCATTAATGTAAAAAGGGGGAGAAGTTCAAGGTGTTTTCCATTAATGAAAAAGGGGGAGATTGTTGGCATGTGGTCCTAATAGGTGTTTTCATTGATGAAAAACATTAATGACAAAGGGAATGTTGAATGGTGATCTTATGAGGATGTATATGATGCTAACATGGTGTCTCAGATGTTTTCCAGCTTGTACAATGAGATTCAAAGAGGTGTGCTTGCTATTACAAGCCTATACAGGTGCTTAAGAGGTGTTGTTTGGTAGTATGAGATTATTGGATTATTGGGAATAATATTGGCATGATGTATAGAATTATTTGAGGGTTCTTGAGCACTCACAACAGTGGCATGGTACAGGTACAAGTGTTTCACTTGGTTACAAGTGATCATTAGGAGCAGGTATAATATCTTAGAGGTGTGATAGAGAAGTTTGAAGCCATATGATATCATGGAAGCATGAATTAAGGTGTATAATGAAATATTAGGTATGTTTGGGTAATTTTTATAGGTTTCTTGTTAAGTTATTATCATTTCAGTTGACCCTAGCTTCTGTAGTGAGGATCTAACATGAAAACATAGGTAAGTATTAGCATGGAGAGATTGAGTCTTAGGGGTTATTAAGAGGTAATGATTGGATATGTTAGATGGATGATTCATGATGATTCCAATTTTTTTGTGCCCATGATTTTTTATTTTTCCAGATATGATTGATTTCGTAAGACAGGGTGAAAAACAAGTGTATTTCCATCTCGAAGTGCAACTTCAGATGCTTGTTGTGAAAAATGTGATTTGTATGGGAACTTTTGGATTTAAAGGATTATAATAAGGTGAGTTTATAATGTTTCAAAAAATAATAAAGTCAGTTTATCATCACATTTTTATGAATGAATGTTAAGAAGATAAAGTGGTCTACAACCCTAGTTAAACCCTAGCTAGGAGCAATTTACAAAAGTGAAGAATAATGACCTAGGTTTTTTTGGTTTCATAAAAATTGATGATTAGATGATGTAGAGGAATCCTATGGATTTATATAAATGTATGGTTGACATCATGGTGATGAGTGGGCCCCACCCAAAAATTACGCTTCAAGAAGAATGTTTTAGGAAAAGATGGTCCATAGGATTAGCATGAAAAATTGATGGTTCATGATGCATGGGATTTTATATTTATTTCCATGGAGTTTCAATATGTGTTCATGTAGGTTCATGGTGTTTTGAGGTCCAAACATGTTGACTTGTCAAAGGGAAGTTTCGGGATCTCAAATAGTAGTGCTTAGTAAAATGAGCATAACTTGAGCTACATGTAGAGTTTTGAGATGATTAAAGTGGAATTGAAAATTATACATACATACATATATATATATATATATATATATATATATATATATATATATATATATATATATATTATATATATATATTTCCTTATGATGAGGTCATTTTATAGGGTTTCCATGGCATTATTTGAGCAGAACTATTTTTGGCATTTCAAGACAAGATGTGTTCCAGTGAAAGATTGGTGTTTTTTAAAGCATGATATGGATTGGGTGTTGCTTAATATCATATGTAATATGAATAGGGATTAATATTATATCAAATGAATTATTTTATAGGTCTTGAATGTATTTATTAATTATTTTATGAGCTATTATTTGGAAAAAACCTTTTGGGCAGCTCATCCGGTGAAGGAAAATGTTGTCATGTGGTTTGAAGATATGAATTTTTTATGAATTTTAAATTTACTATAATTATTACAAAGGTTATGAAATTTAAATTTAGTGGTAACATGTCATGGTTTGGTTCAAGTATAAGTTATTTTGTGGAATTATGAAGTTTCTAGGTCTCAAGGGTGTAGAAACAACAGTTTTGAGAAATTCAAAGAGCACTGGGCCCATTAAACAAAATAATTTGATTGGTTGATATTAATTATGACCATTTATTATTTTAAAATGTTAATTTAAATATTTTTGGTGATTTATGGGTCATGAATAAGGATGGTTTTGAAGTAAGGGCATTTTTATCTTTGTGCCTATGGGTTTTGAGCCATTTTTGGCACATGAAATGATGGCTTAGGATGAGTAGAACTACTTGTGTAAATTGTGGATGTTTTTATTTGAATTTATAATTTTTATATGATGCATGGGTTCAGCCAAAGCAGGGAAAATTTTTGAGTTCGAATTTGAACCTTGGAGAGGTTATAAAAGTGAAGTTATGGGCATATTGTATCTAGCTTTTTGAAACCCCTTTTATCTTCTTTTGAAGAAGCATTTTTCTGAAAAGAAAAAACCCTTTAGACTATCCCAAAACACCTAGAATATCATTATAGTAAAGCTTCTAGTTAAGTTTTCATGAGGAGAATTTGAACAAGTATAAAGTTGGTATTGTTTCTTTGAGAGCGAGTTGGAGGAGGGAAGATTTGGATGCTATATTCATAGCATGTTGATGTTATTTTCAGTTTTATAAGGTGATTTCAGATCTGATATTGATTTGAATACATTCTCTTAGTACCATATTTTCATATGTATTCATCAGACATAGTTGATTGTCTCAAGAGCTAATGGTTGTATCTTGTTGATCATTGTTGAAAACACTACATATTATAATCTGATTTGAATATCAAATTGAAGCACGTTGATCTAATTTTGAGCATCAATATAAGTTTTTTTGAGTCTATTTTCTGATCCTTACATTGTGCTAATTTATTTTTAAAAACTATCTACTTTAATGTGTTGTACATGAACATGTGTGGTTAGGGTTTGAAGCACAAGTGTGAAAGGTTTTTTGGGACTAATTCACCCCCCCTCTTAGTCCTTTTCACCTCCAAAAGAATTATGATATATATGTAGGTTCCCAAGGAGTATTAAAGGATATTTTGTATTTCTTATTTTTTTAACCATCACCCGATTGTAACCAGAGAAACCATCCAATGTTGAAAGAATTTATGACCTTGTTACCATTTGTAAAAGGTTATCCATGTTTGGAAAAGGGTAGTTGTCTTTCATTGAAACCTTGTTTAAATTTCTGAAGTCAACACATAATCTAATATTCCCAGCTTTTCTTTCTTATTGGAACTAGATTGGAAACCCATAAAGATTATCTTGTGGGTTGAATGATTCCTCTATACTTTAGTTTATTAAGCTATTCTTACATTTTAGTTACAAGGATGGGGTTGATTGGACTTTTCCTTTGTATCAAAGGATTATTGCAAAGGTTCCAAAGGTATCACATGCTGAAAAAAATCCTCCCTATAAGCTTTCAAATCGAATAGGACCAAGCCAAAAAAATCTTGATATTTTCTTAAGAGTTTGGTATAGGCCTATTTTTCATCTACATCTAAATTTTTCCCAACCAAACTTTTCTCGCATATTAGAAATTTCCTAAGTTGCATTCATTTACATTTCTTGGAGTGTGGATGGATTTTCTCACATCTCTATTAGCACCATAAAAAGAAAATTAAAGGCTGCCCATCCCTCTTGGGATTGTGTTAGTTTTCAACTGAATTACCTCCTTCCCAAACATTGTCTATTTTCCATCAAACATCTCTACCACAAGCTCAAGATCAATCAATTGATTATCAAATTTTTCTTTGAAACTTAGGAATTTTCTGATGTGAAAATCATCATCAAATACTTGTTAATGTGTAATGTTGTCAGGTATGGAAAGTCTAACAAGCATCTCATCATAAAACTTATACTATGGGAATATAATTTCATTATCATAATGAGAGGCTAGGATAACTAATTTATCAACAATATTGAAAGAATCAAACATTTCAATTAGATCCCAATTTGCATTTAGTATTGCTTTAATCTCTAACTTTTGGTTGCATATATTTTTCTGATTTGTTTAATAAATAATTCAAAGTCACCTTTTACAATCAATTCCTTTATCACATGTCTCCAAGAAATCCTTAAACCAATTATGATAACAATCCTTATAAATTCAAAGCATGGTTTGAATGAGGAGTTAAAATACCATTGGTTTAGAGAAAAACACCACCCATGTCCCATTTCTAAAACTAGAACATGCTTCATCGAAATACATGGTCCAAGGAGCATTGGGGTCTTCAAACTGATCCCCAATGTCTAGGAACTGATCTTAAAAATATGCATTACCAACAAAGTTTCCAAGGTCAAGATCTAGGTATAACACCTTATCTGATGCATTCATTAGGTCTTTTATTAAAATGCAATAACTTACATTCTTTATGTAGCTTTACCATTTTTCGTTCCAAAGTAATGGTGGCATATGTCAGTCCATCTACACACTACCTCCAAAACGTATTTCCCACTTTCTTGGCATTCCCCATTTCACAGGAAATCAAAAATGAAAAAAACATTCATGGTCAATTACTTTCTAGGGTGAGCCACCAATTGTATAATCAATCCCTTTACACACCCAACAACATGTAATTCTCTTAGATCAATAACATAACATATTCCATAAGAAGATGTCATCTTTATACCAAGTTCATTCATGTCCACCAATGCCATGGTATTATAAGAAGAACTTCAATAAAACATGTAATTATGTATGAGCTAAACATTAACCATTAGTTTTGTGTAGAAATGATCAATATCCAACTAAATCTCAACTAGGGTTGTACCCAAAAATACTTCAAGGGATGATTCAATGATCTCTTGAGACTCTTTAATATCATTCTCAACAATAAGGGAGAGATATTTTTTTCAATAACATCCTCATTGGAAAATTATCTTCATTTGGCTCAAGATCTGGGCTATATCACAAAAATTGTATTTAGGCATTGATGCATTGGGAGGGAGAGTGTCTATTTTTTCAGATGGTATACATGTGTTTAAAATAGAAACATCGGAAGGAACACTTGGATTTTGATCAACAATATGGGTTTTTCATGGTAGATTCTTATTGGGAGAACATTTAGAAGCATTAGTCAATATTGGTATCTTAGCCTTTGAGGATTGGGTAGGACTCTTCACTTACCAACTTATTAGATTTTACTCCTTCTCCTGGGTAACAACTGCATTGATCAATAATTCCCTATGATCCTTATAAGGGACTTTTCAATCATAATTTTTGATCATCAAAGATCTTAGGTACTCAAAATAAGGATTAAGAAATTTAAGGGATTGAGCCATATCAATTTTAGATTCAACTTCATGGGGAAGATACATACTTTGTTTACACTTAACCAAAAATAATGAACAATTCTAGCACATAGAAATTTAGTAAAGATCAGCACCTTATTTAAAGTTTACTTGATGATCAAGCACACATGCCTCATCAAATTATTATCCAAAAACATCTTCATCCAAGGATGATTATTCATATTAACATTAGGCAATAAGCATTTATGACTCCAATCAATGATGTCTTCTTCTTCAACATATATAATTCTTGCACCCAATGGATCTGATTAAGCTAAATATGGAAATATATGCCTAATCTGATTGCTATTGTAACATTAAAATAAATGAATAATTAAGTATATAAATTATCCCAAGCAAACTAAGCCAAAATATATGAAACCTTAAGTGTAAATAAGAGCTAAGATGACTTATGTGTTTTGCAATTATTCCTATAATGTGCTAAAGTTCTGATTGGATGAATAGAGAGGGAGAAGTGTCACATAGAGCCTCAAAAAAGAGTGTGAGATGATGATATTTCTAGATTGGGGTAACTGGATAGGGATAGGGGTACTTGTGGGAAAATTAGACTTGTTTCTAGGTGCCCATGTCTACAGAAATGCTCAGAAAACCTCCTTTGAGTGGTCATGAGGTATTTTTTGTTGTTCACCTTTGGTCACACAATGATCACCGAAGTCACTGAAAAACTACAATGAAGTAATGACTTGTAAAACCATGAAAGAGACATCAAATCCTTAAAAATAAAGATGTAGAATAAGGGGTCATACTTTACTCAGTTGTCATAATGGTGATCTTATGACTAAGCATTACAATACATCTCTACCCCAATGTAGTTTTATGTGTGTGTGCGAGAATGTGCCTTAGGTGGTGCTTGTGCGCTTTCAAACTTAAAATAGAGGAAGTAGATAGATGTAAAGAAATGTAATAGATGTGTGCATGGAATAGAATGAGCTTCCCTCTATGAAATTTATGTAGAATAACCATCCTTTGTGTCCCTTAGATGGTGCTATATGTATGTAATGGAGCTATTAGATGCTTGATGGATGTAACATTAGGTGGTGATAGCTAATGCTTAGTGCTTGGTCCCTTATTATGATCACATAAATTTATATTTATATGATTCCCTTGCTTAAATTTTGTAATTAACCCCGAAAAGGACAACTACCAAAAATATAATATGTTCAAATGGCTAGAAAGGACCCGAAAAGTGTCAAAATGTATACTAAGGTCAGGGGTGCCCAAAGGGGACGAGGGCACCTGGAACTAGTGTCCTGGTTGGGCACTAGTGTCTAGGATGATAAATTTTAAAGTATAAAAAGGAAGACTTGAGCAAGTAAGGGTGCAAGGCAATAGAAAGTAAAGAAAAGTGGCCAAATACATGGGTTGATTAGTACTTTTATTACTTATGAATTATCCGAATAGTAATCTAAATCAAGACTAAATAGATACCCAAAGTACATGATTTTATGTCTACATTTCCCCACTTACTGTTGTTGAGTGACGTATATATAACATAAAGTATATAAGATATGCATACTTGATAACCATGTAGATCTATGAAAAGAGTGTGCCAAGGGACAAGACAAAGCGTGGAATGATAAAAATTTGAAGTGTGGATGCTAAGGAGGAAAAAGTGCAAAAAATGATGATGAAAATGACCCTAGGGTGGAAACACATGTGTAGATATCACGATTGTGCCTATTGTTGATGTTGATTGTTGTTGTGATTGGTCTTGTGAAGTGACTACCACTTCCCATAAGGATGGACATGTAAAAGAGAAGAACAAACAAGTAGTCAAATACACATGTATATGATCAAAAATGTGTTAAAAGTATGTAACATTTGAAAATGAAAAAAGGAACATGTTTACATGATCTGTGATGAGAAAAAGGGTGTAGAAAGGATCCTGAAGATGTAGAAAAATGATTTTTTAGGTGATCTAATGCTAGTTGTGTCGGCTGCAAGTTTTTGGGGTTATCTCATGCTAAGTCATGGAATAAGTGTAGGGAGAAAAGTATGGTGTCATTATCCAACATTTAAATGATTTCCAAAATGTAGAACATCACTAAAGATGGTGTGTAAAATTTGAATAATTTTATCTAAATCAAAAGTTAAAAGTGTTATGTAGTGTATGCATGCCAAGTGTTAAGGACTATGTGCCCTGTAAAAGTCGAACCATGTGGATTTATGTAGATTGTGCTGAAATTCCAAATACTGTGTAACTACCCCCTGGTCATAGGTGTCCATGAAGGGTCAAGGGTGCCCATGCACTACTTTTCTAGTCCTGGCACCGGTGTTTGTGCTCTATTAAGGAACCAAGTCTGATTCCAATCCCTATTTGATACTCGATGACTATGTTGTATTGGTACTATGCTATGATGAACTATGACTCTATGAAGATGTATGGGGTGATTGATTCATCCAAATGATACCCCCTCATTTGGGGTGCATGCGACATCGCTGAAGGAGTGTGTGGCCCAAAAGAGGAATTCTTGTTATGATTAAGCCATCCAGACAAGGGGAAGTACATGTAATTAGTAGAAATTAAGTCACACAAAAAAAATTGGCTAGGAGAAAAGTGTTAGTATAAGAAAACATGCATGTAAAATATAAGCTAGTAGACAAGAAGACAATGTGTAATTTAAGACGCAAGAATACAACATGCAAGAAGACAATGTAGATCGATAAAATCAGGTTTCAAACATGGGACATCACTCATGATGTCACAAAAAAATTAAGGATGACTAAGACACGAAGATACATGTGCACACAATACAAAGGGAAAAGTTTGCAAATAATGGCAATCAAAGAGAAAGAAATGACAAACAATGTAACATACAACCATGGAAGTAAATAGACACACATAAAAATGTTGCACATGAATCACTTGTTAGCATGTTAGAAATATAAAGAGTATGCCAAAGGGTAAGTGCACCAAGTTGGGGGAAAAAGGGGGTCTTAAGTGGACGCATTTTTCTGAAAAAATAAAAACTTCAACTTGTATGAGTTTTTTGAAATAGTTATACTCAAAATTGGAAGATGTTGTTTAAACATGATTTTGAGTCTAATTTCTAAGCTACTAAATTTTATTGAATATGGATAAGTTATAGTGGGTCAAATAACTAAAATACTAATATGTGCTCCTATTTTTGTTAAAAAAACATAACAGAGTGACTTTCATGTGCCCCACCATTTTTTAGCACCATTTATTAGTTTTGAGAACCATTTAGTAGAAAGATATCTAGGAGCATCTAGTTTGTAATAGAATTTTATTTAGATTTTTTTAGCAAGTATTTAATTTTTTATGATTTTTCTAATACATAAATTTTATGTTTTGAAAAATAACGAACTCCGATCGTGCCCTTAACTACCTAAAAATATCATTTTTTTTTGAATATGTATAAAATTAGGCCGAGTTTGTGTTAGTATAATTATTTTTCAATTTGGATGAGCCAAAAAAATATACACAATGAAATATAGACATATTTAAACTTAAAAAAACAAGTTATAAAAAGGCATAGTTAGAAAATAAATAACATGGAGACCTTATATTAGTCAGAAAATTTTAGAAAAGTATATTTTTAGAAAGAAAAAAACTCTTCTCTACTTCTTGGTATGATTAATTTTATGACTGTTTTATGTTGATTTATCATGGATGAAGTGAAATTTTTACATTTTCCTACAAAACCATGTTGTTTTCTGTGTTTTTGTAGGTCCATGCCTTAGGCTTGGGGATCCAAACCAGATCTCAAGCCTTGAGGCATGGCTTGGAAAAAGTGAAAATGCAAAATGCGTATGCGTTATAATGCGTATGCACTATAACGCTTACGTGTTATAATGCATAAGAATTATATATATTATGAACATTGTATATGCCTTTGGCATGCTTCTATTAACAAAAATAAATGTTTGAGTTTTTCATTTATTATTATTTCTTATAATTTAAATTTATTTTTGTAAATATAAGAAATTAGGGTCACTAATATTACAAAAATATAGGGTTTAAGATTTTAGCATTTTACTTCTACTATCGAAACCCTAAACCCTAGGCCATAAACCTAAACCCTAAACTATAAACCTTGAGTCCTAAACCCTCAACCCTAAACCTTAAACCATGATCCCTAGACCCCAAAACCTAAACCCTAATCCATAAACCCTAAACCTTAAACATTCACCCCTTACCCTTGAGCCCTAAACCCCAAGCTTTAAGACCTAAACCTTGAACCCTAAGCCCTAAGCCCTAAACTCTAAATCTTGACCCTAAACACTAAACCTTAAATACTAAATCCTAAATCCTAAAACCTAAACCCTAATCCTTGAACCCTACACTCTTATCCCTAAGACCTAAAATCTAAACACTAAACCCTAGACCATATACCCTACCATAAACCCTAATCCCTAAACCCCGAGCCCTAAACGATAAACCCTAAAACTTAAGCCCTAAACATTAAATCCTAAATCCTAAACCATGAACCCTAAACCATAAACCCTAATCGTTGAATCATAAATTGTAAACCCTAATCCCTAAACACTAAATCCTTAACCCTAAACCCTAAATCCTTAACCCCGATCCATAAAACCTAACCATAAACACTAAAACCTAAAACCTAAACCCAAACCCTAAATCTTAAGCCATAACCTTGAACCTTGAACCCTAAAACCTAAACCCTAAACCTTAAACCCTGAACCTTAAGCCCTAAATCCTAAACCCTAAACCCCGAACCATATTTCATCAATATTTCCTAGTCTCATACCTAGAACCATCATTGATTATTCTTATAGAACTACCTTGTTTATGAGAGGTGGGACAAGTAACTAAATGAATATGACATCTACCTTTTTCCTTGTAATGCATATTACACATCTCTTCCAAACTTGTTTATCCCCACATATACTTGCACTATTGAATGCAAATTTATTCACACTCCGATTTTTTTTTCACATTTCTCATATTTCCATGTATGGTATTATGCAAGCTAGGATGACTCATTGGAAGTTGAAAAAAATAACCGTCACAACACAAAAATTAATCTTAAAGGCAAAAAATAAACATAGAGAATATACCAATATGGAAGTGTAGGATCATAATTGATTTTCCTACAGTTTCCTCTCCTCTAGAGAAAGAGAAAGTTTTTGTTCTACTAGAATGGATAGTAAATTTGATATAACTTCCTAAAGTGTTCAAAATAAGCATAGAAATAGGGGAAGAACTAAGAACACAAAGGGGTTATTAATTGCCTAGTAAATATTTATTGTTTAGTTCTAAATGGGAGTCACCTGGCCTACGACTTAGTGACCTTCCATTCATTGATAATTCCTTATATGATAAACCCATGGATGTTTTCAAAAGTGCCTTAAAAAAGATAGGGGTAGTCATCAATCCTAGTGAAGGGTGTGATGTGATTTCTAAGCAACTTGAAATTCATATAGATTTAGAGGTCATAACACAAATTTACAAATATCTCTATCATTATAAATGGAATCCAAGTAATGGTGTATCTCTGTACATCCAAGGATCGAGGACTACTGGGGTCTGTGGAAGGATTGGAAATTTAGGAATCTGAAATTTACCTCCTTAAAAATATAACTAGATGAAAGACATCAAATTGTGATGACTCTCTTTGAATTTTCTGCCTACGAATTCGATGAACCCTTTTCAGTTGAATAATCTCTGTCAATTACTAATAAGAATGGGTAAGACACAAAACATTATAATGATTGAAATATTTCCCATGCGATGGGAAAAAGAAGATAACTATATTGGGTAATATTTCTTTACCCTGAGCCCTGAGCCATAAACCCTAAACCCTAAACCTTGATCCCTAAACCCTAAACCATAAAACCAAAACCCTAAATACTGAGCCCTAAAATCTAAACTTAAAACCCTAAACCTTAAATTCTAAACACTAAACCCTAAACCCCAAACTATGAAACCTAAACCCTAAACCTTGAGCCCAAAACCCTAAACCCTAAACACTAAACCTTAAACCTTGAGCCCTAAACCCTAGATCATAAACCTTGAAGCTTGAACCCTGAACCATAAACCCTAACACATAAACCCCTTACCCTAATCCATAAACCGTAAATCCTAAACCATGAGCACTAAAATCTAAACCCCTGAACCATGAGCTTAAAACCTTAAACCCTAAGCCCTAAAACCTAAACCATGAGCTCGAACCAAACCCTAAGCCCTAAAACCCGAACCTTGAGCTAAAAACCTAAACCCTAAACCCTTAGCCCTAAACCCTAAACCCTAAACCCTCAACCTTGAGCCCTGAGCCCTAAACCTTAAACCCTAAAACCCAAACCCTAAATACTGATCCCTAAAACCTAAAACTTAAACCCTAAACCCTAAACACATAATCCCTAAATCCTAAACCATAAACCTTAAATTCTAAACACTAAACCATAAACCCTAAACTATGATACATAAACCCCGAACCTTGAGCTCAAAACCCTAAAATCTAAATTCTAAACCCTAAACCCTAATCCCTAAACCCTAAACCCTAAACCATGAGCCCTAAACCCCAAACCCTGAGCCCTAAACCATAAACCCTAAACCTTGAACCATGAGCTATGAACCCTAAATGCTAAACCATAAACCCCAAGTTGTGAGCCAAAAAACATAACCCTAAACCTTAAACACTAAATCCAAAACCCAAAACCCTTGGCCCTAAACCCTAAACCCTAAACCCTTAAACTTGAGCTCTAAACCCTATTCCCTAACCCCGAACCATAAACCCTAAACCCCAAATCATAAACCCTAAAACCCAAACCCTAAATATTGATCCTTAAAACCTAAACCTTAAACCCTAAACCTTGAATTCTAAACACTAAACCCTAAACCCTAAACATCATTTTAGTAAGGATCTCATTTTAGTAAGAAGTAGACAAACATCATAGAGCTAATTCATGGTCACTAAAGTGAATTATGGACCAAATTTCAAAATTAGTACAAATTCAAGTAGTGGTAGGGCCAAAATTCAATCCAGAAAGGCAAAAAACCTAAAAAACAACTATATGTTTTCACGAAACAAAGAATGATTACATTATATATGGCTTGAAAGTTTTAAGTCATTATTGAAATTCTAAAAATGAGTAAGTACTTATCGATTAGATTTTAAAAAACTATCTTCTAGATTATCATTGTCAGAACTATGGGACCATTTCCATTAGGTGCAGAGTGACCCTAATTTCTTATATTTAGTAAAATAAATTTTAATTATAAGAAATAATAAAAGTATAAAGTAATAATAAAATAAATCTTATACTTCATATAGAGAAAAACTCGTGCACGCGTCTTAACGCGAGAACATTATAATACGTACACATTTTAGGTTCATTAATTCCCAAGCCTAGGAAAACATAACACGATCGCATTATTGTAAAAAACAATTGTGTTATTGCAAAACGTGATCATGTTTCATTCATTTTTGGGTTTTTGTCCACTTTTAACCCCCCAACTTCGTGCACTTACCCCAAAGTGTGTATAATCCGATAATACTATGCTATGAAACAAAATGAAATAATAACACCTGTAGTGTACAAAAGTGGATGCCCCCAAGATCCATTATGGGATTGGTAATATGTACTACGCTAAACATCCATGTTGCATGTAATAGATATGTATAATCTGTGATCACAACTAGAAAGAAAGTGAACACACACGTGTGTATGATAAAGATAATTACATACAAGATATTTTTCTAGCATGTGTAAAAGAGTGTACATGTAACAAGTAAATGTAAGCAAGACTAAATACAACCAAGATATGCAATATGATATGGAATGTAAATGGAATGGAATGTAGAATGAGTTTGATAGGAGTCACGTGACCCTCGAGTGAGTATGAAGGTGTATGAATGTGATGAGGTTCATTTATATATGCCCCCTCAAAGAGCTTAAACAAGATTGCGTCATCGAGAAATGGTTTGAATTGTGTGTACTAAAAATATGTAATCATCAAGGCATAAAGCATAGAGTGTGTGTGTGAGTGAGTAATTGAATGTGTGAATATGATGCGGTCCATTTGAGATGAAAACCATCAACAATTGAGTGTGAACCATGGAACTAGAGTGCATCATATGGTAATGACTACAACGTGTATAAGTAGATGTAAGAGAGATGTAGTGTGAATGTGTATAGTGAGTAATGCACCTAGTGTGTGATAGAAGTTGTGAGAAGAATATATTGTGTGTGTATAACATGTGTTGTGTGAGATGTGTAATGTGTTATGTGCACATTAGAGAAGGATGTCATGAATATGTTTCTATTAGCAAATTTATTTTGAATATTGTTGATAGAAATTTATTGTGGCCACCTCGAGTGTGTAATTTTGTGTGTGTTGATTATGTGCAAGAAAGATGCATCATGTGATGTAAGAGGGGTATGTTGTGAAGGAATTGAACATGTAGTAAGGATGTACTTTGTGTTGAATATGTGAAAAAATTATATTTTGTTATGGTGTAGAGGTTGTATTGATAGATAGGCATGAGAAGAGTGTATTGTAAGTATGAATGTGTCGCGAGTGTGTTGGTTCTATAGTATGTGTGAAAAATATATATCATGAATGTGTAGAGTAGATGTTATGTAGAGATTAATGCACATAATGCGAGGTGTGTATAATATGTAAGGTGTACTGTATAAGATAGTGTGTAGTGTGTGGTGTGTGAGGTTCATGTATATAGTATGTCCTCAACAATCAAGTGTAAACCAATGCACCTAAGTGCATCATTAGGAAATGATGAGGTGAATGTATCAAGAGGTTCTTAATAATTCTTAGAGAATATTAGTCATTAAGTATGAAGTGTCAAGTGCATGAGATGATATTGAAATTTTATTGTAATGCAAGGGGGAAAGCTATGATGCCCCCCAAGTGTGTAAGTTATGGAGAGCTAGTTAAATACACTAAGATGATAAATGTAAGGAGTAGTTTTTGAGAAAAATTGATGGGATTCTGAGGTGGTGGTGTTGTGGGATCCTTGAGTGGTGGAATTCGAAAGAGGTTAACTAGATTTTGGTGGTCTTTTGGAGTGACCAGTTTCTTATTTATGGTAGATTTAATTTGAGATGACACAATGTTAGATTGATTTTGAGAGGGGGTTACTTGGGCGATGCCTGATTTTCCATAGAAGGAACATGAGAGGTGATGGAATGATGTTCATTAGACATAGAAAAATCAGCTTTAGGAACCCATTAGAAAATAACAATTGAAGATGTAAGAGGATGTCGTGCAATGAATGAGATAAAACCTTGATGCTCAAGATGCTTGATTCTTCATTGTAAAGCATAACAATCATTGTCATTATGTCCATTGATTCGATGATAATTGAAATATAGGAAACCTTGATATTTTAAAAGTTGGTAAGGAGGATAGCCTTGAGTAGATGGTAAAGTGATCAATTGATGACTAAGGATTTAAGTTATAATGCCATGTTGCTTAGTAATGTGATCAAATGTGAGAGGCTTTGGTAATGGCATAGCTTGAGTCTCATTGATATGAGCACATGTAGCAGACATAGAATGAGGATGATATATAGAAGAAGAACAAACATGAGCATGAGAAGAATCCTTAAGATGTTGGATTTTAGATTTAAGAGATGTAATCATGGATTCCATAGCCTGAAATGTTTCTTGAAATAAAGAATGCAAAGATTGAATTGAGTCCAACATGGATTGATTAGATGGAGGATCATGATTACTAGGGCTGTCGGATAGACAATATAAAATAGAAATCACTTGATGAGGTGACATATTAATAGGGAGATACATGATATCTAGGGATTTTTTCAGAAGAACTTGACAATTAGGATGCATTTGAATTAAATCATACAAAGAAATTTGAATGAATTCAGGAGCCATGATAGAAAATATGATGTTCCAAAGAAGCACCCGAATGACCAGTCATGAGTGGGATTTAATAAAATGATTA
Organism: Taxus wallichiana var. yunnanensis; assembly: GCA_018340775.1. Classification (NCBI taxonomy): domain Eukaryota; kingdom Viridiplantae; phylum Streptophyta; class Pinopsida; order Cupressales; family Taxaceae; genus Taxus; species Taxus wallichiana. The sequence continues at coordinate 97,915,807 of CM031244.1, read as the reverse complement.
AGCTAAATATGTAAATATATTTTCCTAATCTGATTGCTATTGTAGCAGTAAAATAAATGAATAATTAAGTACAAAATTATCCCAAGCAAACTAAACTAAAATATATGAAACCCTAAGTGTAAGGAAGAGGTAAGATGAATTAGTTGTTTCAAAATTATTCCTAGACCATTCCAAAGTGATGACTGGATGAAAAGAGAGGGATAAGCATTGCACAGAGCCTTAGAAAAGTGTGTGAGTTGACATTCTTCCTAAATTGGGGCACTGGATAAGGATATGGGCACATACGGGCACCCTAGACTTGTTTATGGGAACACCTATCTGTGGAAATGATAAAAAACCTCATCTAAGTAGTCATGAGGTATTCACTGTTGTTTTCCTTTGGTTGCTATGAGGTTACAAAATGATCACCAAAGTCACTGGAAATCTAAAATGAAGTAATGACTTACAAAACCCTCAAAGAGACATCAAATCCTAAAAAGAAAGATGTAGAATGAGGTGTCAAAATGTCGTCAACTATCACAATGGTGATATTACAACTGAGTACTATACTACATCTCATCCCAAATGTAGTTCTATATGTGTGTGTGTGGAATTATGCCCTAGGTGGCTCTTGTGTGTGTCACACTTGATAGCTAGCAAATAGTTAGATGTAAATAAATGTAATAGATGTGTGATGGAAAAGAATGAAATTCCTCCTATGAAGTGTATGCGAATAACTAGCCTTTATGTACCTTGGGTGTGTGCTAGATGTATGCAATAGATCTTTTAGATGTTTGATGGATACAACCTTAGGTGTGATAGATAATGCTTAGTGCTTGGTCCCTTATTATGATCACATAAATTTATATTTATATGATTCCCTTGCTTGAATTTCATAATTAACCCCAAAAAGGAAAACTACCAAAAGATAAGATGATTAAATGACTAGAAAGGACATGAAAAGTGTGAACAAAGTATACGAGGTCAAGGGCACCCAAAGGGGACAAGGGTTCCTAGCACTAGCATCCCTGGCTAGGCGCTAGTGTCCAAGATGATAAATGTCGAAGTATAAAAAGGTAGAATAGAGAAAGTAATGGTGGAAGGAAACATAAATTAAAGAAAGGTGGCCACAGACATGGGTTAATTAGAAAATTTATTACTTAGGAATCATACGAATAGTAGTATGTAATAAGGACTAAATAGATACCCAAAGTTCTTGATTTTGTGTCTACAGGATCATGAACTGCTTTATTTTCTTTGAATGGATATTGACTATCATTTTGACCCACAAGTATCTTTCCTCTATCATCTGCTCTATGATATCCTCTAATTTTTGTTTATTTTGATTTTGATTTTAAACTCAAGTGCCTGAAGACAACCCTTTCTAAGCTCTTGCCACTTGTAGGAAATTTATTTAACTACCCCACCATGGTCTTAACCACTTCTTCTAGATCAGTAGATTGCACTCTAGACACGGTATATCAACTTCAGAAATATACTAAATCATACTCTAAAGAGAACAAGTTGATGATGATTTGATAAATCCTTCTTAAACTCCGTGAATAGATAAATCTTACTTGGAGAATTGTTCCTTGAAAATGGCACCAAAAGGGTGTTGGTTACCAATCTAACACCCCAAACAAGGAAATAATGAGAAAAGGAACAAGGAGAAAAGATAGAATTATTGAAGTGTCATTTTGTATCCAGGATGGACCTATCTATCTATCTTGACCATGCCTTTAAGAATAACATGGAGAAATCTTACTAAGGACGTGGATGATATATTACTACTTTATGGCTCTTTCTAGAGTAAGATGAGAGGACCCGAGGGGTGGTTTGAAAGGGAGAGGGATATATCAAGTTTCATATGTTCAAACTTGTTAGAACTTCAATCTAAGGATTAATGTAACCAAAAATTCAATACTCATTCAAGAGAATGGTCAAAAAGCACTACACTCTCTTGGATTTTTAGACACAAACCAATAAAGATAGATTAGATGGGATCAAAAACATCATTCTAGAACAAATCTATTGATATCTTGAAATATAATGAAACTTGAGATGCTAATATTCATTATTCATGGAAAATACAATCACAAGGGTATGTGTGATTTGCAGAAAATATCATGTTGGATATGTAAAGGGAGATGAAATATGTAAGGGGTAGGGAAAAAGGATAGTGTAAATGAAAGTGAAGGTGGATGGAAATAGGGGAAATAGATATTAAGAGGAATTATATCCATTGAACATGTTGTCTTGATAATTCTTCATGTATTCACACCTAAAATCAAAGGAAAGTCACTCTCCAAAGGTTTCTTTCCCTCAAGGACACCCAAATAAGAAAAATAATAAAACTAACCCTTAAGACCTGAACACAAACACCTAAGAATGAAGCCTCATGCACTCACCGTTGCATTGTGTTGTCATTGATGTTTAAGTGAGATGATGAAAGTGATGTTGGAATTGATGTTTGTAGTGTCATTGATGTTAAAAGGAGTAAGATATATGAAGGTTGATTGGCAGTTTCTTTTATTGTTGACATGTCATGTTGAGTTGAGTTGCTTGGTGAGGTTGCATGGTATCTTTAGTAGTGCATGTGGGTTTTACCCCATATCCAAAGAAAGATCATAAGATCAATAATAAATTCAATTCAACATAGCACAAATAATATGAGTTACAAATATATAGGATTTTAATTCTAACAACTCCTCAAACAACTAACACTAATCTAGGATGGTTGTTCTAACCTCCTAGATTCTCTCCTAACCACTAACCACCACTACAATTTCACATCGTAGTACCTACATGAGATATAATTGATCTCACTTTACTTATTATTATCATATAACCTAAACATTAACATAACACATTTAAATGTGCACACTATTTATTTCCCAACATTCCCCCTTAGTGTGCACATGGGGTGAGGAATGCTTTGGAGCCGTATAGAGGCAATTGGCATCAGTCAGTAATTTCCACATGTGGGTTATTACAATTAATTGATGTCCACCTATTTTAAATTTGTGCCCCCTTGATATGAAAAGTTGTTGGATGTCGGTTTTTGTGATAATACATCCAAAATAATCTATAATACATTTTTTTCAAAAATATATTAACTCCCCACTTTTTCAAAAAATGAATTATATCCCTCTTACGAATATATTTTTAGATCTCCCTCTTTACAATTATTATCTCCAAATACCATTTTATGAATTCCTAAAAATCTTTAAAAATTTGGAAAATGTATTTTTGAGGGATTCAAACCCAATACTTACATGTGTATTATCCCCTTCACAAAATGCTCTACCTAATCGTGCTTGTTGTCAGAATCAATAAGTTCATCTGGGTCGGTAGACATGGCATCTTGATCATAATCTAAAGATAAGAAATCCAGATCAAAAAAATTGAACCGTGGGAAACAATCAAGGATTTCACAAGCAAACAAAAATGTATCTCATATAAGGAATCCTGCATTTGGCTCCAACATATCAGAGACCTTCATAAATAAGAGGATAGAATTGTTCCAGATCTTTGTGTAGATAGATGAATCCTTCCATACAATTCTTGCTGGGTACTTCTGATTCACCACTGTCATTCTATACCTCACCCAAAAATTCTTATCCAGATCTGTACCCACAGATTGATCACTTTATAGGTATATGCATAGAGTGTAGAAAGACTCATACACACCTATACGAATTTTAGAGCCCCCCACATGAAAAAACTTTCTGAATATGTTCCTAAAAACAAATATAAAATAGCTGATTAGGGTTAGACCACATATTTATTTAGTTATGGAACAAATATATTCACGATATTATGTCATATTTGAGAGATGAAAATCCATCTAGTCACAACACGTAGGACCATGTAGAGGGAGCAACCAACTGATCCAATCACCGATCTATGAGTCCAATATGTTCGATTCACTATCTATGAGTTAAGAAGAAGAGATCCTCTACCATGATCTATTTTATGCTTGATGAGGAGTTGACGATTTATTCCATCTACCACATTAAGGGTAATGTCTTATGAGGACTGATCTCAAAAATTATGAGTCGCTTCAATGCTAAGAAGAGTCATATGGAGATTAATCTACATGTAAGGGTATAGGTATTCCATGAGAGACCAATATAGATCCAATCACTAAAATGTTAAGATCCATATTCCAAGCAAGGTGGAATCTGATGCAACTTGTAGGCAGACTAGTTTTCCATGCAAGAAAATAAGAACTGACCATAATGTGGAATTACCTCCCGAGCGTAATGCAATGATATTCAATAAAAAACTAGATACAAAATATTTGTACAACAAGAAATCAGAATCTCCAAATAATTACACCTATGGAAGCACATACAAAATAAAATAATATATATATATTATAATTTTTTGATTTTTGATGAAAAATATGAACAGAATGGGAAAAATACTATGGAAGGAGTGAAAAATTGGAAGAGAGAAGATGATGCACATGAATGATGGATGTCAATGGGTTCATTGTGAGGTCCATGGTATCTGATATTACCATTGATAAATATACAAGAAGGGTGGATGCTACAAACTCCAGATTTTGCACAAGGTTCATGGTATCTGCTAGTTCTTTGTTTGCACTACTTGGCTTTACAACAAATGGATGACACATAGACAATGGAAAATGGTTTTGCATGAGGTATGATTTTCTCACCCATTTACATTACCTAACTTGAAAAAAGAACCATGAGTGGGGTGAAATTAAGAGAGGCCTCATACGAAAACCAACTCTAATACCGAATGTGGGTTTTACCCCATATCCAAAGAAAGAGCATAAGCTCAATAATAAATTCAATTCAACATAGCAAAAATAACATGAGCTAAAAATATATATGAGTTTAATTCTAACAGCTCCTCAAACAAATAACACTAATCTAGGATGGTTGTTCTAACCTTGTAGATTCTCTCCTAACCATTAACCACCCCTACAATTTCACATTGTAATACCTACGTGAGATCTAACTGATCTCACTTTCCTTATTATTCTCATATAACCTAAACATTAATATAACACATTTAAATGTACATGCTATTTATTCCCAATAGTGTGATGGCTTACAGAGGTATTACAGTGTTGTGGTGATGTTATAGTGATGCCATGAAGTGTGTTGAAGGACCTTATAGGTGGGTAAGAGTGATGAAGTGATGAGGAGGTCAACATGGTTGATACAAGCTTGACCAAGTGGCCTAGTTTTGAGACCTAGTGAGCAAGATGAGGTGTGCCATAATGGAGTAAAATTTTTTAGAAGTTGGTGTAGCATGGAGAGTACAAGTATGAGGTTTAAAGACACTCACAAGTGTCTCAAAGTGTTGTTTATCACTTTATAGTCTCATACTTGAAATATTTGGAGTCTTTCTGAAGTATATTCGAATAGTTCATAGTTTGTTCAAAGTTTGTAGTTTGTCTTAGTATGGGACCAATAGTGTTGGAAAAATGTTGTAATGCATCCTTCGAATTCTACTCTATTACTTTAGTGTTTTTCTAGATAATGTTACATTAATTCAGAGTTTATCCGAAGTCTCTGTTATTTACTTTAGAGTCTAAACTGAATGCTTCAAAGTTTGTCCAAAGACTATGGTTTGTTGTCATCTAGGACCAATGGTTTTGGATAAAAATTGCAATGCATTTCTAAGTTTATTGGTTCAATTTTTATGATTATGTTTGGCCAACCTTCAATGGATTTGAAAGAAGATTTTTGATTTTCTTGTTGGTGGGTGACTATTTATATTTTTGGCACTAAAGTTTTTCATATGTTCTCTAACTGACCTAATTGATGGTGTTTGAAGAAATTAGTGATGAGCCTAAGGCCATGAAGTTTCCATTAATGTGTGAAACTTACATGGTTGAAGTGATTTGATGAGTGTTTTAGCTTCATCTTTGAGGACTAGTTTTGTAGGTCATAAACCTAGTGAGAAGAGTTACTCCAAATGGTGGTGTCATTGCATGAGATGCTAGTTCAGAGTTGTAGAAGATTTTAGAAGGCTACTAGTAGGATTTGATTTAATATAAATTGAATTAAATATTAATTTCAGATTAACTAATGTAAATAATTATGTACAAATGATAATATATAGTAAATGGACAAGAAACAAGAAAGAAATAATATTAAAATCTAAGCAAGAAAGGGAGAGATGGTGAGTTAGCTGATTTCACACAATATGGAGATGATCTGGGTAGGTGAATAGCTTGAACAGACTGGACGACATGTCTTTAAGTTTCATTAGAGGTTATGAGACCCATAAATGTGTAAGATAGAAGTGACCACGGGAAGATAGGAGTTCATGGGTACTTCGATTGATCTGGGCGCTAGTGTATAGTTAGATGTGTAGACATTAAAATTAGGTCACACGCCCCTTTAGTCCCTCGACAAATAAGAACCCTTCATCACATTCACCTAATCATTACCCCTTTCACTTTACAAATATTAATTTAATTAATTAAATTAAATTAATTCCTTATCCTCACTATATTTATTATTTAAATATCTTATTTTAAATAATATCCACACATAAAGTTCAATTAGACACCTCACCAAGCCAACTCAACCTAAGACATGTTCTTAGTAAGTTGCCATAACTAGCTGAGTCTTACCCAAACCCTAAAAATTAATGCCCACATTCCCTCTAACCACATTACCACATGCTGACAAGAAGCTCCCAGTCTAATCCGTGGGTTAATAACACGATATCTGAGGAAATCAAGAGGATCTCCCTAGTTTAGTAAACCTAGGAAATCCCACCTTGACCGATGCCGGTTAAGCCGGAACCACCGTCGGTTACCCTTTTAACCCCAAAACAACCTTATTCTCAAGGTTGGAAGTTAGAAGTAAAGAGGTTGGTGAGCATTATCACTTGTGGACTCGATCTCGGGCACTAGTGTCTAGTTAGATGTGTAGACATTAAAATTAGGTCACACTCCCCTTTGATCCCTCGACAAATAAGCACCCTTCATCACATTCACCTATCCATGACCCCTTTCACCCCACAAATATTAATTTAATTAAATGAATTCCTTATCCTCACTATATTTATTATTTAAATATCTTATTTTAAATAATATACACACATACATCTGACTTCAGACACCTCACCAAGCCAACTCAACCTAAGACTTGTTCTTAGTAAGTATCCATAACTAATTGAGTCTTACCCAAACCCTATAAAAAATACCTACATTCCCTCTAACCACATTCCCACATGATCACAAGAAGCTCCCAAGATAATCCACGGGTTAATGACACAATATCTGAGGAAATCAAGAGGATCTCCCTAGTTTAGAAAAACCTAGGAAATCTCACCTTGACCGATGCCGGTTACCCCTAACCATCGCCATTTAAGCTAGAACCACCGTTGGTTACCCTTTTAACCCCAAAACAACCTTATTCTCAAGGTTGGAAGTCTGAAGCAAAGAGGTTGGTGAGAATTATCACATCTCAGAGAGATAACACATCTTTAGAGAGTGAATTCTAGTGAGACCACGCATGCAAGGAAGGAGATCAAGCATCTTTTCCTGTATAGCCATCCTAGTCATGGTCTGATCTAAACAAGAAAATAGCAATACACATGCAGCCCATGCAGAAGCTTTCCTTTAGTTGGTGATCACTTACAGCCTTCAAGCCTCTCATCAACACCTCCATCCTTCACACACAGGCATCCTGGACCATAATCCAAGTAAGTATAACGTCATAATTCTCTGGTTTATTTCATTTCATCATTATTTTATCATCTATTGCTTACCTAGCCACCTATTGAGCATCTCCAATATTTCCACCTCCACATACCCATTAAAGCCTCACCGAAGACTACCCTCACCCAATACCTCATCTTGACCAACCAAAGTCCTTTGTACAATCACAAAAGAGACCTAAAGCTTGGTCAGTGACATTTCTAGATTTCACAAGAATGGCGACAATGGTCACACCGACCGCCACCATCGATTACCCCTAACCTACATCACTCTGTATTTTCCCACACAGCCCAGAATAGAGACCTACCCACTTACTTTCATCTCACCCTCATCCACTTGTGATCTACTCGAGACCTCTGTCAAACCTGTAGAACCTAGAACCAATCATTTGACCTTTGGATTCTATTCTAGCTTAGCCTGTTAGATTAGATCTATTTTATTATTGTGTTTTAAGCGAGATACCTAAATCATTACAAATTACAATAGGATTTACCTTGTTTACAACATTAAATTTTTTAAAATAGTGGACTGACATCCATCTAGGAAGTATCACACTTCCTAGATCTAGCATACGCTAGGTAGTTCACTGCCCATATTGTTTAATTCCTTATTGTGGTCTTGCTTTACATTACAGGTAGTTCCTCATAGCCAAAAGTAATCTCTCACGATCAACTATGGATTCGGAAGTCATACGTGTGCAACAACCCATCAACAAGCATTTGAATAGGTATTCCTCCTACGCCTGTTACCCTATTTGTTTCATCAAAACTTCAAAGAAACAATCTAAAAAAGGTGAAACAAGATGCTCAAGTTCTATACTTTTCTATACAGGAGGAGATTTGCTATTAGTTTCCTTTTATCAATCTGATCTTGATCCAATGTTGTTGATTGTACTTGTAGCATTCAAAAAAATTATCTACCTGTAAATTTCCACAAACCACATCAAACATAATAAAAAAGATGCAGAATGTGGAGTCGAATGACCCCAAAGGTCACCTAAAGAGTGTTTTTAGTATCGAGTGTTACACCACATTTTAAACTCCATGTAGCTCTATGTGAAAGTGTGTGTAATGGTGCCATAGGATTCCCTTATACAAGTTTCACAATGATAGTGGGTTAGATCTAGAATGTAACAAATATAAATAATGTGTAAGATGAAATAAAAAAACTTCCCATCCTATGCTATGTATGCGAGTAATTTAAATCTTATCCCTTGAGTGAATGTGCTATATGGATTCTTTTTTATGCTCTTATGCCTTTCGTTGAAAGCCTAGGTGTTAGTGGATAATGTTAGATCTTGGCCCTTTATTTGGGATCTATAACTATGTATATATATGAATCCCTTATTTGAATTTTGTAATTGACAATTGAAAGGCTAACCAAAAATTATAAAATATGCCAAAGAAGAAAAAAAGACCCTAAAGAGTGAGAAAAGGGGAGAAAGGGTCAAGAACACCTAGGAGGGGCAAGAACACCTGAGCGCTAGTGTCTTAAGTAAACACTAGTATCTCGAGGCCATTAAATATAAATTCGTCACATACCAATAGGGTCAGTAGGGTGTATAAGGTCAATGAAAGTATGAGGATGAATCTATCACATATTTTGTCACTCGCTGGTGCAGCCTAATCAAACAAATTACCTTCCAACTGCCATAAATAGAGCTCATTGAGCTCTTCACATGGGCTTGTGCTAGGCATATCTCACCAACCTTGCAGGTTTAAACCTTCCGAACATTTAACGAAGTATTCACTATGGTACGAAAGTTAGAGATTCAAGCCATCGAAGAGAAGAAAATCTATTTACGCAATAATAATTCGGCATTCAAGTTGAATGATACCTCTTCTTCTTCCAAACCACAGACCAATTATTCAAAAGCTAAGGGAACTAATAACGTAGTGGTACTTAAGGCCGGCCCACTCATCCATCAAATCAAAGCTACCCCCTCATCTAATCTCTCACTGTCTAGAATTTTCAATTCGGATGAGAGTAGTGAAAATATACCCCAATCGAGGAGCCTTACTCTTATGTCTTAGAAAATCTTATCAAAGCCAGAGCCATGACCCTTCCACCTATAAAACCACACACTTGTTTTGAACCTACTCACCCCATGCCCGCATGGTATACGAACATGATTTATGTAATTATCATCGAGTAAAGGGTCATAGTAATGGAAACGACATCACTTTCAAAAATATTGTCCAAGAAATATTAAAGAAAGGTGATTTAACCATGGATAATCCTAATGCACCTACCAACCAAAACCTACACATCTTCAAGAAACCATTTCCCAACCATGCCCCTTTATCTGATCAAACCGGTGAGACCTCAACTCATGATACCCATACCCGCAAGGTTCACACTATCTTTAATGACGTACCTGTCACCTCCCAATTACCCCATATTCCTTCCATAGAGGAGATCCTAGCCTAAAATCATCCTTCCGTGTTGGAACCAACCTCCCTATTCCTTCACCAATAAAGGAACACCTTTCATCTCCTTCGTCACCTATGGAGGAGTCTTTCGCTAACATTGAGACCATCTCACCCCTGGCTTCACCACTTAGAGAGCCTTTAGCTACAGTACCTCCTCCACCCATAGAGGAGCACCCATTACCTCCTCCACCCATAGAGGAGCACCCATCATCTCCACCACCTATCATAGACCCAGTTGAGATACCTTTGCCTCTTGGTGAGCATTCTCCGTCAGCCATTCAAAATCCTATAAACCTACTTTTAGCTCTCTTACCTACGGAAGCTGAAGCTAGCCAATTCCCCATCTCTAAGACAAATTTTACGGGAATTTCCATTAGGTCCTCACCAACTCCACCTACAGACATTCCATTCTCACGTTTGGCTGATCACTTAGATTATGTGGATAGGGATCTACTATGGGGAGCCTTTTACTCCCGTCTCAACACAGATGCAGAGATCCCTTGCTGATACCTCCACAATCTACCCAAAAACATTTCGACCAATCAAACCAAACCCAACCACCTCTATCACAACCCCTTCCATGAAACTTGTTATAGCTCAAACCACACCATTACCCATAACTCAACCTAAACCTAAACCCACACCCATACCTACAACATTTACTTCGACTAAACCCATTACCACTTTAGGGGTCACCCCGACCACCACCTTACTCATCCACCTATTAAACTAGATTTAGATACATCCTCCAAAGACAACACCACACCTACTCTAACACCTAAATAGAAGCACCACACCCATATAAATCATACCCCAACCGCACCAATTACACTCGCACTGTCCCATCCATCTAAAGATCTCGCTTCCCCACATGGTCAAGAAACCTCCACCCATCAATAAACCAAAATCAAAACAACCCATTCCTTCCTCACAAACATCTGACCTACCTAGATGCCCAACCCAACTTACACTTACACCTTCCACTTCTTTACCACCCATACCTCCGATACCCTCAGTTATTGCTTCACTACCCACTACACTTCAGTCACTGTCTCACGCACATCAAGCATGACCCACATCATCTACCTTCACAAAGACCCCCATTATCCCTATGGGTAAATTTCCCTCTTCCTCCATCGGCTTTTCCTTCTAGACCTCGTACACCCAAATCACCTTTACCCAAGAAGGTGCAACCCCAAAACAAAACTACACTACCCCACAATAAGGTAGTCAAAATGACCACACACCCTCCTACCCATCCATCTACTATACCCTAGACATGACCAAAACCTAAAACCACACGAACATCCAAACCCATGGCTCGACCCCCTCCTCTTCCAAAGAATATTCCTTAACAATCACCTACGCCTACATGCAAACCCACGTTTACTTCCCATTGTGATTCACTAGCAGGTCTTATGCCAAAATTTTAACCAACCTCCTAGAGACCTCTGTCATCACATTACTACTAGTCGTCGACCATATGACCCCCTCAAACCCAAGCCAAAAGGGTTTGATGATACTAAAATTTACGCATACCATCATGTTCTAGGACACGATGTGGAGAACTGTAAGGCCTTGAAAACCGTCCTTATCTAATTGTGTCCAATAAAAACCAAATTTGACGATGATGACCTTCTCGACGAGGATTCTACTTCACCAACACCCATTCCCACACTGCCCACTCAACAACCACAACCTCCACCCTCACCTATCCTAGAGCCATCCCAAACATTTGAAGTTAACATTGTTCACATCAGAGAACTTGCCATGCCACCACCCAAATGTCAATGCACCTAATTGACTTAATAGGGTTTTTCTCCCAGAGGTTTTTTCCCGTCATGTCGTTATACCACTCACCCTACACCTTCTCCATTTTCCAACTCCTCTCGGATCAACATGATACACTTCACTACATGTGCTCGAAGGACAAGGGCAAAGAAAAGGAAACCCGACCCACCACCAACCAAACATATACCCAACATACCATCTATACCCATACCTAAAATAACTATCCGTAGCCCCACATACCCCATTTCTAATGGCATCACACATCGCACCATGCTCAAACAATTACACCAATCAACCCTTAAAATGTCCTTATATGACCTCATCCAAACCTCGGAATCCCATTGTTAAGCTCTCATGGAGGTTCTTCAATCAATTGAGGTTTTACCTAATGACCCTACACCCGTAGCCTCCATTATCACACCCCATCATGTAGCCTCTCTCACCAAATTACCACCTTCATCTCCACCCCACCTTTTTCACCAAGTGACCTCCCTTATCTTCTCAGAGGAAAAGATCATGCCACACCAAAATGATGACCCAGACCCAACCCTCTTCATCTCTGTCCACATTGATGACATACGGGTATGCCATGTAATAATTGATGGGGGTACTAGCATTAACATCATTTCATCCCATGCATTCGCTCAAATGCACATACCTGACAATTACATGCATAAACACCCGGTCATGTTGCATTCATTCAATGAAACTATCACCTCTACACTAGGCACCGTCATCCTCCACATTTGGGGGACCCCGCACTGTTCCTGAATTGTTTTACGTTTTGGAGGGGGAATTCCAATATAACTTGTTTCTTGGTAGACCTTGGATCCATGTCATGGGTTACGTTCCTTATACTTTTCATCGTTGTGTAAAGTTTGAATATGAAGGACACACCTATACCATTCCAGCTAACCCATCACCTTTTAAAACATGCAACATGCTTTACCGACCCAATGATGTGCTCATACCTATCAAGCCATCTACCTCCACGACCAGTACCACTTCACCTACACCTCCACCTACCAGTATAGCCACTACTTCTACCATACATACCTCCTCCATTCCTATCGCTTCCATAACCTCCATGGCCACCCCATCCACTTCCCAATCTATTAACTCCACCTCCACATCAACCTTCGAGACATTATCCATACCAACTATGTACATACTAATCATTGATCCCTTGGAAGGTGTTTTTCAATGCATCACTTTGGGGGAGTACCACCTATATAGTGTCAACACATTTCTTACTCCATAAGAGTATGGAAGCCTTCACCAACACCCTCGCTATGATCACCGTATAGGATAACGTCTCCTTTATGGTCCTCCCCACCTTCATACTAGTCTCACCTATGGAGGACTTGATACTACCACTTACACACCTGAACCACCGTGACAAACCCGCCCATTTTCCGTTGACTTCCAATCACTTACCAATCACTATTTCACCCACACCTTCCTACACCTCTGTGTGTGAAAGGGTTTTGGTTTTGGCTTTTACAAGCAAGGCCACCATACCATTGTTCCATGTACCACTTGTAAACATAATGACCGTAGTGTTATCGGCTTCCCCAAACCACCTACCAAACAAGCCTGCATTAAACTCATTAAGGACACTAGCCCTTCTCCACCTTCTTCACCCACTCCACCTTCATCACCACCTTCACCGACGGAGTCGATGGATCCTAAATCTATCCCTCATAACTTTTTTTTTTCATAAACACCATTTCCTTGGGGCCTCTGACTTATCAACATGAGGGTGAGGCCCCTTCCACTCTTCCCTTCATGTATCCTGAGATGATCAATGATGAATCCATACTCACCTACCTTAGTGCACAAGACTCATATACTCATCAGTCATTACCATTTGAGACGTAAACCATGTTGAATGAATCGACTATCAAGATCAACATTCATACTCAGGATGACCCACACATCCTAAAGATCAGACAATCTTTAGATGCTGCTGAACAGGAAGCCATCACTTCTTTTCTCAAAGATCATAACCATGCTTTCATTTGGTCTTATGCAGACATGCCTGGTATTGATGCCACCATAGTGGTCCACAATATCATAACCATTCCTGATGCCAAACCCATCAAAGCTGAGGAAAATGTACCCTCGTATTGCTCTTCTCGTCAAAGAAGAACTTCAACGCCTTCTTTCTGTTTCCTTCATCTTACCCATTGATTATCCTTGTTGGATTTCTAACATTGTCCCTATTACTAAAGCAACAGGGGGACTCTAAATTTACATGGAATTCCATGACCTCAACCTAGCCTGCCTGATAGATGACTTTCCTTTACCTGGTATTGATTAGTTGGTTGACCTCACCGCTGGTCATGAGATGCTATCACTCATGGATGGCTTCTTTGGTTATAACAAAATTTTTCTTGCCCTAGAAGATCAACACAAAACATCATTCATCACCCCATGAGGGACCTTCTGCTATCGAGTCGGGCCTTTTGGCCTTAAAAACCCTAGTGCCACATATCAATGGGCTATGACTTACATCTTCCATGACATCATGCATTGCATATTGGAAGATTATGTGGATGATCTCTTGGCCAAATCTAAAAATTTCTCCGAGCACCTTATCATCCTCAAAACCATATTTGACCGCCTCATTAAATATTACGTCCACCTTTAGCCTAAGAAGTGTGTCTTCACGGTTCTCTCAGGAAATATCCTGGGATTTATCATTTATCTAAGTGGTATAGAATTTGACCCTGATAAATTCAAGGCCATTTTGGAAATTCCTCCGCCCACTAACCTTAAACAAATCCGTAGCCTACAAGGTAAGTTATAGTCTATTCACCATTTCATTTCAAAATTATCATATCGGTGCCAACCGTTTCATCATCTGCTCAATAAGGATGTCTACTTTAAATGGGATAATGACTGTCACAAAGCTTTTAAGGCCTTAAAACAATACCTTCTCCTACCACCCTTACTTATCCCACACAAAGACAATCAACCTTTTTATCTATACATATCCACTACCAATCACTCCTTGGGATCCATGCTCGCTCATCGCAATGAACAACAAAGAGAGCATGCAGTTTATTACATAAGCCGTACTCTTTTGGACTATGAAACCTGATACAACCATCCCGAAAAAATCTACTTAGCCCTAGTTTTCATTTCCACCAAACTCCGCCATTACCTACTTAACCAAAAAACCTATGTTGTGACCAACACTGACCTCTTACACTTCATGTATGCCAAACCTTATCAAAATCAACATGCTGCATGATGGTTTATGATTTTAGCTGATCTTGACCTCAAATTCATTCATCAAAAGTCCATCAAGGGCCAAGCTATCGCCAAAAAATTGGCCAATGCACCTATTTCTGGGGATCAACCTTCTAATTTTGAATTTCTAGATGAGTCAATTGCTACACTTTCCCTAGATGAAGCCCCTTACCAAATGACACTCTTCTTTGATGGTTCCAAGTGTCAATGTGGGGGCGGGGCTGGTATTATCCTCATTCCTCTTGATGGAGAACCCATACCTTTGTCTTTCAAACTAGATTTTGAATGCACCAAAAATATTGCCGAATATGAAATGCTCGTACTAGGTCTCAAAGCCACCTATGCCCTAGATGTCAAATCAATCAACATCTTTGGTGATTCTCAATTGGTCATAAAATAAAGTCAATTATATGTACCAATGTCGTAATGATATACTTAAAAAGTATAAACATCATGTAGAAATACTTTTGACCACCTTTGATCGTTACACCCTTCAAACCATCCCACATTCAACCAACAAATTTGTAGATACCATGGCCTGCTTAGCTTCCCAAATACCCGCTTCACCTGCCGATTTCAAAATATTTGTCACTGTACAATGCCTCCAATCACCTTCTTATTTACTTCACTATGTTGACTCAATCGGAACCAATACCCCTAACTTGAGTGACCTTTGGTATAAACAATATTCCGACTACCTTTCTCTCTCCATCTTACCTCCTAATCTCATCCGTAATGGACAATGTTCCTTCCTTTAAAAGGTCTCTCATTACGTTATCCTAGGAATACTCCTCTATAAGCATGGATTTGATGGTATTCTCTTACGATGCCTCACAAGTTTTGAATTCCTTATACCATTAAGGAGGTTCATGATGGCATATGTGGAGGTCACTTTAGTGGCCTTGTTGTTACTAAGCGCATTCTTCATCTAGGCTATTATTGGCTGACCCTTAACCATGATTGTTGTGACTATGTCAAACGTTGTGTAAAATTCCAACAACATTCCAATCTTCATCATACACCCAGTCAAGCCTTATAGGTCGCTCGTGACCTTTGGCCCTTCTCTCAATAGGGTTTGGATCTTATCGGAGAAATCAATCCTCATTCTTTCCAACACCATCAATGGATCATCACTGCTACCGAATATTACACAAAATGGGTAGAAGCCATACCACTCATTTCCATAAAAGCCGAGAAAATATGTGAGTTCATTAACCACCACATTATTTGTCTCTTTGGTGTTCCCCATCGCCTCATCACTGACAATGGAAAACAATTAAAAAACAAAACATTGCAAAAAATTTGCGATGCCTTTGGCATTCAGCTTAGTTTCTCATCACCCTACTACCCACAAACTAACAGCCAAGCCGAATCCACTAACAAAACCATAAAAAAATTCTCATGAAAGTGGTTGACAATACTGGGAAGGTTTGGCATATGCACATTCCTTTTTCCTTGTGGGCATACCGCACTAGTATTCACACTTCCACTATAGCCACACCCTTTTCTTTGGTCTATGGTAAAGAGGTTATTCTGCCTCTCGAAGTCCAGATCTCCTCACTCTGTATTTCTCTCCATGACATGCTTAATCGATGATGAATTTTGTCAAGACCGTTTAACACAAATTAGAGTTATTAGACAAATGTCATCTTAACACTTTGGATCACCTTCAAGTTTACCAAAAACGTATCAAACATACCTATGAAAAACATGTTCATGAATGAACCTTCCAAATTGGTGACCTTGTCCTAAAATAAAATCAACATGTAACCAAATCAGAAAAAATAAAAGAGGCAAATTCACCCCTAATTGGCTTGGACCATACATCGTGACTCATACCTATGGATCAGGTGCTTATCGTTTATCTTCTATCGATGGTAAACCCAAGCGTAAGCCATTCAACACCTTGCATCTTCGACCATTCTATTATTGACTAATTGTCCTACCTCAACCTTTGTCTCTCTCCAAGCTCATCCCTTGAGTGCTACCTAATCCATACAACTCCCTAATAATTAAACAAGAATCATGTGAGTACCACTGTCACTCATTATGTTCTCTTAAATATGTGTACCATGGCACTACACATAGGATGATTCTCATGGATACTTTTTGTCTACCTCTAGATGAGATCCCATGGTTGTTTCACCTTGCCGTTTGAACAAGATTCCTATCTTTCACCTTGGTATTGTCCATGACTGCAAAGACCTCATAATGGGATCAAACTCCTTGAATCAAACTTCTAATAAAAATATGACTCCCTCAAAAGGACATCTTCCTCTCGACCAACTACTGCTATAAATAGACTACTCCCACAAAGGATAGATATGTAAAGCTCTTCAAAAAAAAAAAAACCGAGAGTAATCGAAGCTTCCCACATTAATCACTTCACGAAGACCTCAACGAGTTCAATTTTTCCCATATAGACTTCCCGCATCGATCAATATATCTCAACTATAAGTCAAAACCAAAAAATTATTAGTCATGGACTTACCCGTTGTGACCTAGAACCTCTTACCCGAAGGGCCTGCTACCCCATACCAAAAAAATTAAAAACTCCCTAATCTTCACCCTGTGAACCATGCCCACTCTCATTTCCTACTTCCTCAAGGGACTTCTTGGAACTTAGAGATGTGGTGATCATGTGAATACTTTTCATCGTAGAACATGTCAATTGTGCAATGTCTTTCAGGTCTTATGTTCATCACCTCCTCCAAGGTATGATCTACTCTGTGTGATCCTACCCAATTAGGTGGCTTTATTTCCCCCTTTTATTTTTTAACCATCTTTGTTTACATTTTGGTTACCTTATACAGGACTTGGTCCTTGACACTTACCTTTGGGGTAATCCTCCTCTTTTGACACAATCACTTTCACCTACGACATTTTACCTACAATCTACCCACAACATGCCCAAACACCTATCGACTCATTTTCACACCTTCTCATTTTCTTCCCTAGCTTATGGGAGAACGACATCACTGAGCTCCCTTTCACCGGACTATGTAGGAAGCACTCTGAGGGCATGGAGCCCTTGGAGGTTAGCTCGGCCATCCTCTACCCTAAACAATTCATCAACCATTCCTAACTCACCATTTACATCACATTTCACTTAGTTCCCCTTTTATATACAAAATTGGAAATTAAGTCACATAGATAACAATTTGCTACATATTTTATACATTTATTATGCTTACCAATTCTCTATCATCACTATGCATGGATGTTAACACATCTCACATATGACCCATAGTATCATTCATTGCAAAAAATAATGAATCACAACTTCACCTACTTTCAACACAACCATGCCTAAACCAACTTGACTCAATCCATGCCTAACAACCTGACTCAACCATGCCTAAACCAACTTGACTCAACCATTCCTAACCAATCTAACTCATCCATGCCTATAACCTGACTCAACCATGCCTAAACAACCTGACTCAATCCATGCCTAACAACCTGACTCAATCCATGCCTAGCCAAACCTAACTCAACCATGCCTAAACCAACCTGACTCGATCCATGCCTAAACTGACCTGACTCCATCATGCCTAACTCACCTAATTTCCATCCATATCAAACCAAAAAACCCATATCTCATATAATACAAAGTTACAAATCCATATCTCATCTAACACAAGCCATAAACCAATATCTCATAAACACATCAACACATCACAAAATACCATGTATCTCATCATATAAATCAATCAATATGTATCTGAACATACATGCCAATCTCATCATGTCCATCATCTTAAAATGTTAGCACGTGGGATGATATACAATACAAAATGTCATTGAGACGTAGGCCGGTCTCATATATACAAAAAAGAATGAATCAATACAAAATATCTTCGGCACGTAGACCGGTATATGCTCAAAATTTAAAAATCACTCGTACATCCTCACCGTCTTCAAAGACGCAGACTAGTATGTGATAAAAATACAACTATCTTTGACACATAGGTAGGAATATATATCAAAAAATAACTAATATACATCAAAAATATGTTAATCGCATATTAGTGCATCTCGTTGGATGTCCTCCATCTCTGTGTCACCTATACCCTCGACCTCCTATGTCCCTAATGGCACCTCACCTAGATATATTCGTTATGCACTAGTGGCCTCTCCCGATCGTGCCTCGGAGATCACTAACCTTCGTGCTCTCCACACTTTGAGTGTGGGATCTCGTCCTCTCACTAGACACCTACTGTGCCCTATACTCGGCATAGGATATGAAATCTATCCCGGATGCCATAAGCTAGTCCTGATAATATCTCACCTCACCTAGGGTATCCCATAACCTAGATACATGTATGGTCTGTGGTGGTCCCATAGGTCTCGGCCCCTTTACTTTCCCTATAACAACTTACCCTACAACTACCTGTGAATTGGGACCTGCTCCTGGTGCCTATGGTGGTGCCCCTACCCCTATGCATGTATCTAGGCCTATAAGGCCCCAATTTGTGCCTAGGCTATGGCCAACTAGCCCTGTAAACCTGCCACATGAGCCTGTAAGGCTGCCACCTGACCATCCCCCTCCTGACCATCTCCATCTCCTCCATCTCCTCCATCACCATCTCGGGCTTACAAATCGCCACTGTACATGTAGCTCGCTACCTCTACCTCAAACTATGTAACTATGTCTATAGTATACCAAACTTGTAAACATCCTCATTTTATACCTTAGAACAAGTGAATTTTTTTTTTTTTTTTTGATAATTGCATCCTGGTTCTAAATACATAATTTAGAACTCATAAATCAAATAACCATTCATATAATGTATAACCATATGCAGTCAGTAATGACTCGTAGTACTTCCGATCTATTCATTCCATGACTCCTAATCTACCGATCTATTCATGAGTAATAAGAGTTGGTGTTTTTATTTAACACTTTACTCTTGCGGTTCTCTTCCCTACTCGGGATTCGAGGAATGCTCATCAAGGAACCTAATCAATAATTGTTACCATTATTCATCGGCATCTCATCCCTTAGACTAGGTGAATTAGGACAACGCAATCAGCAGCTTGCGATACTTTGGCCAAAGATTTGAAACATACTGTTTATGTCTCGTATTCCTTAACGGCATACTCGTCAATCTGGAATACGTCCTTCACCCCATTCTTATGTTATATAGAATGTCTTATACTGACTACTGTCAGTCCTTCCTTTCTCAACTTAATCACTCGGAGACAGATTAACAAGGTGATAATGTTATATGGATGCCCATGAGGATTAGGGATATGGTGACATACTGGTTCAACCTTGCAGTTCAACCAGTGTGTCATGATACCCCAATCTCCTAGGCAACCTTATAACATGACCACGTTCTTAATCGGACTCACGAGTAACTCGTGCGAGATCAAAGTGTAAATCTTAGCGATCAATGCAAAGGGTCGCCATAAGTCACACCGTTGTTGTAAATTTGAGAAGATCCTAATCTTCTCGGAGGCACAACCCTGTAATTGACTTGTGTCGTCAACCTTTAAATCCGCCTCGAAAAGATCTACTTAGTAACATGCGTTACGCACTTGAGTTTAAATTACTTTAAAGACTTTTCCCTAAGGTTAGCCTATCCCGATCCCTGGATTCTTCGTCTTAAGACGACCTTCCTCTATAAAACCCATTACATGGTAGAGGTATTAAGGTCAAGCTCTCATCAAGGAGTCATTAGAATACTCATGATTCTAAAACAACAGAATTGGACAATATCTCATAACCTTTACTTGAGATTGCCATCCGAACCCCATTAGATTTACATCAGCTCCTAATCCAATCCATTTTAATATTGTCTGTCATACTCAGGACTAGGGATTAGTAATTTAATTCGGCTTGTTTAGCGTTCTGCTTAGGTTCATTTTTAACCTATCTTTTAGAAAGACAATTGTTTAAATTCAATATTGCTTTCACTAGAACAATAAGATCTGCTAAACACTCATATGAATTCAATCACATTTTCTTGTAAGCTTTCATAGTCAATCACAAAAGCATCCAAATTACACAAGATAACATTGCCACTCTGGTATATAAACCGAAGAAGGTCAACTATCAGAATAAGAATACAACACAAGTATCAAATACTTATTCCCATTCCTGTCAGAACTATATAATTACATTTTATGCAAACAACATACTTGATACAATGCTTAACGGAAAAGTACATCTTTCCACATATAATACATTTAGGAAATCAAGCTGTAATTCATTATAAAACAAATTAAACAATCTGATCAGCCTGTCAGATCTGCATTGCTTTTACCTCTTACGGCAACCATCTGCAAAAATAGTCAACATGAGTCAGTTCGATGAACTGAGCATGATAAGCACTAACTTTTAAAACAATTGCAATCCGTCAATTGTTTTCATTAAACACCCTGTTTAAATGAGATCAATTATCCAAACAAGTAAACATATTCAAAATATGCCTTTATAATACAAAATTGACTACAAACGTGTAACTCTATCAACGTTACAGAATAGTCCTAAACACTTCTCAAATATTTCATCAAATATTAAGAATCAAGAACGAAAGTATTAAAAACAACCAATTGAAGCCAATATCAGCAACATTGGACAGATCGTTCCATTCATCCAAAAAGGAAATATCATAACAACTCTTGAGTATATCAATATGTTAAAAACAGCTCCTACTGTTACAGATATCAACATGTATTATAATAATAAAAGAGAAAGGAACAAATCATTCACACTTCCCTTCACACAAGTTCACTACTGTACCGTCTCCACATATGGAATGCATTAATCCAGTATATGTGTGAACAAGTCCGTCAAACCACAAGAAGAATCACTGTCTTAATAAAAATCGAACACAGCAAGGCTTTTCGACCCAAGTTCGAAATCAAAGAACCTCTAGTATTGCGGTCAACAACAGACTCCATTGCATTAGACAATTGGATGTTTCCCTAAGTCTATGCCAAGACAATCACACAAAATTTCCGAACATGTTCAGTCTCAATCGGACTGGAGTAAACGGAAAGGAAAATAGCAAATCTATTCTCACCTTGGCGCATGCAAGTCTAAAGTATGGTATTCGCGACTCACTTCAACAGAGCCAGAACACGAGATAATTATCCATACTCAAGGAACTCAAACAGTGACAAACGACAGTGTCCAAATATCAGGTTCAATAAGAGACAGAAATACAGGTTAACTTCCAAGAATTCAAATGAATCCGAACAGTAGTAACAAGACAAATAATTGCATATGATTCCATCTGAGCCCATCAACGGAGCATATTAAAAATCAGGCAAAGCAAATTTAATTACTGATTTCAAAACAAGGAATCCGACTGAACCCTTGCCAATCTTTTACACAAACTTGCACAGACTGAAGAACGTAAAAATATACCAAAAGAATCTGTACCACAAAATCCTTGCGGCACGATGGTATTCTTACGAAATAACAGAGATCGAAATACATATTATTCCCTTTAGTCGCTGGAACAACAATTTCCAATATTCAACTATATTCAACCATAACAAGTGATTCAAACATATAAATCATTCAATCGACTCCACAGAGTCGTTCAGATTAAAACGAATATGAATCTATATTTACATTTCATACTGTTAACGGGTTATTATCCATAACCACGGAACCCAACAACAGTATAAGATAAAAAAATAGTTTAAGAATCAATCTATGCCATTCAAGGTAAGCATTCGACAAGGACCAAGTGTAAGCAATTCAAATACCGATTTTCATAACAAGGGATTCAACCGAGCCTCGTCAAAATTCCCGAACAAGCTTACACATAAGAAACATAAATGCATACCCAGGAAGTCGGTACTAAATTCCATTACAATAACAGAGGTCGTATGACCTGTAACTTCTATATGACTTCCAACGGAATTCATATTAACAAAACTCAAGGATGTATCTATATCCTCAGCAGTGGACTATAGTATACGATTCATTCAGAGGACTCCACAGAGTCGTTCAAAAACAATACATATATCCCTAATGTATACTGTCAACGATAAAATCCCGTTACCACAATAACAAGGGAAAAACAACTTCCACTGGGTCATAATGGCTACTGTAACACAAAAGTTACCTGTTCCCAAGCAAATCTAAAAGACAAAACGAAACCAGACAAGTAACAATAACCACCCCATCAATACCCACGACAGAGCTTACAAGATTCCATTAAAACGGAATAATCAAACAAATGTCCAGCAGTTTCCCTTTCAACAAGTATTCACAACATGCACCGGCGACAAAACCGACATGCATGACAGTGGCCTGTACCCCCTCACAAGAACAATTTAAGGGTTCTCGCCGAGCAGACCGAGCATTCCTTTCTTTTATAATTTCTTTTTGCATAATTAAACCAGAATGCAAAACACAGAGAAATAAAGCCACAGTTCGAATTTAATAAACACCCATCAAGGATAAATGAAAAATCGAACCAGCAAGAGATACAGTGCCAAAATCACACAATGACATCCATAGAAAAACATCTAATTCCTTAAATCATTTGAACAGAGTTGTTCTAATGAAATCACTTGAAAGACAGCAAGATTTTTAAAGGTTAGGGCCTAACATGCCTGGATTTTTACTCAAAATTCGGTTGACACCTAAGAGCTCAGACTTCCTTTTCCTTTTCCAAGTTCGAGCGACCAACAAAATTTTGCTATCCCCATGACATATATATTTCCCTTGCCAGAGAAAAGAGCTAGATAACCTCATACTCGCCATGCAACACAAAGAAGACTGGTGCGAAGAACCAGTGAACAGGCAGAAGGAAAACCGAAAATCGCGATAAGCCAAACAAACCAACAAACTTCCTGTTTGCATGCCTTCTCGCGAGTTCCGAGCTCGACTACCGAGCACATTGAATGCAATTACACCAACTTTCCCGCTCAAACGCCACTTCCACCGACCGCCAAAATTGGCGACAGTAAAATAAAATCCCAAGTTCATTTCCAGTTTTGGCGACCTGCCACGTCGGCTTAGGTTAGCTGTTGCTTAAACCTCCGCCATGACCTGTCCTCCATCCTTATCCTTAGCATTTAATGACATAGAAAACGCCGCCCATGGTTCGCACCCCTTCCATAGGTCCCTTTACATTCTTGCTCATAGTTAGGTTAGTATCTTAGGTTAGAATTTAGGATAATACTTATTCTAACCATATTACACGTAGATACTAACTTAGGACATTAACACATAGCCTAGGTCTAGGTTAGATTAACACTAATCTAACCCCTAGGTTAGGTTTAGTCTTAGGTTACTAATCATTTAATAATTCCAGTTAGGTCTGCATTCTGTACACTCAGAAAAAGACCTACATCATACCTTCTTGAACAGGGTTAGCTCCTGTTCTGCCTTAGGCTGCAGAATCGTATGTAACCGAATTATTACCTGGTCCACGATCGAGACCTTCCAGATATACTTCGATATCGGGAACCAATTCATTTCACTTGATCAGCCTAAGTCATACTCCTGACTAGCTTATTCAATGCTTCTAGACCTTGCAACCTGTTCAGGGTCTGTAAATTAATTCATCACGAACAAACTTAAAGCAATACTTGGATCAATTCCACTGATCCAAGACTAGGTATTATAGATGGATAACTCTATAATTCATTCCGAGATCAGATTAAACTCAGATACAAAATGAAATAGATAAAAGAGTCTAATCATATTCTGACTCAGTCAAAGATCTGCAAAGAAAATACAGTACATATCAAGCATGATTTCTAAATCGAGGAATACATCCTTTTACAAGAAATCACATATCAACACTTGTATGCTCAGGAGAAAGTAACAACAGTTCAGGGTGTTACACAACTAGGTAACCAACATAGCTACTTGCCCCTGTAGGGCATCTCTCTACACTATAATGGTAGCTAGGTTTGGCTGCCCCGGTCTGGGTGGTAAGGCTTGTAACTGAGCCACCCACCACTGCCTATACCTATCTATACATCTGGCGTCATCTATCCACCGATCCAATAGCTACTCCTCCTCCCCTATGGGCATTGTAGGCTATGGTCGAGGTAAGAGCCTCTCCACGTCATCTCTTTGATACTATGGAAAGGGTGAAGGAATTTCCTGTAAAATCCTAAACTACCATCAGACTCCGTCTACCGGGATCATCTCATCCTCCTCGGCATGACGACCCTGTATCCACCTCTCTAGCTGGAGCTCAGCTAGCTCCTCATGTATATGCCTATATGTGGGGAATCCCACATATGGCCTCCAAATAATGTCCACTCCAGAAAACCCCCCAGTAACTGCCGAACATGGGCCACATCATGTGTCAGCCTATCCGATCTCCACTCTCCTATCATTGGCACCCATCTCCTGTATCCCACCCACAAAAATCATGTTGGGAATGCATCTACTTGGGGCATCCCTATAGGTTGCATGCACACTATGTGCTCGTACTCCCAACAGTGTAGTATAAATGTACAACACATGCTAAATCATCACAACCACCCATATGCCCATAGCTCTCTGTATAGTTGCACTAAGAATACTGGTGCCTAGGCAAAGCATGTCTCATGCACCATCATATCATGAAGTAACCCCATTAGTGATCAGGGAAAGCATCCACCCTCTGCATCTAGTAGTGCATAGTAGCACACTGCCTCCATCAACAAAACCACTAGCCTTGTCTCATCTGAATAGGCTAGGTACATCTCTCCATAGCTCAAACTGGCACTATGGAATTTCAGATCATCCATTCCCTCGCCAAAATTGTCCCAATCAACTCCTCTGAGGCCTCGGAGGAGATAAAATACACCTAGGCACCCAATATGGGTAGCCATAAAATCTAGAACATGTCCTCCAGGGTGATAGTCATCTCACCCGTCGGAGGTGGAACGTGTTGGTCGTGGGATCCCATCTATCGATGAGTGTGACCATCAAGTTGGGCTACCAAACAACATGTTGGTAGCGACGAATCCCACTCAAGCCCACTACCTCCACATGCTGGAGCTCCAAAGGGGTTGTTATGCCATGTAATGTCACCAGTAGAGGTGGAACCCTATCTCGCATATGTAACTGCGATCTCCCCTGCATCCAATCCAAGCACAACATTAATCTACATTTACCATGACCATATTCACCAATTATCATTACCCTCCACCCCATTTTCACTCTACCCATCTCAAATTCCTAACCCACATCACTTTTTGACCCTTGTGCCTAAAATCCCGACCGGTGCTGGTTCATCCTAACTGACTCCGGTCACCCTTAAACTAGAATTGGTCACCTGCTTGGTGACCAATACCAGTTCACCTTTACCGACCATGGTTACCATGTAACTGGCATCAATCACCTGTTTGGTGACTAATACCAGTTTTACTTGACCGACGCCGACCAAACTTGACCATCATCGGTCACTGTCACATAAAAATCCCGTGGCTTCCCCAAGCCCCCATTTTCTAATAATCACCCCCCTTTCCCTTTTACCCAAAATACAATGACCTAAAACTACCCCTAGACCTCTACCCACCCCACCTATACCATTTACTACCTTTCCCCTCCCTCTTTTAGCCTATTATTCCCCCCATACCCAAATTTTATTTTTACCCACCCACAAAAACAAAAACCCACAAAAACCTTAAATAACAATACTCCACACTTCTAATCTATTTAATCAACAATGTAGCATTGGGCGCTTACCTCATCGCGTTGCCACTTGTCTCCATGGCACATCCGGGCATTGTGTTAGTGGCCCACCCAATCCCTATCTAGCCTCTTCCATCACTAAATAGCTACTCGCAACCTTCGCTAATCAAATATATCACCCCGATCCCGTGGACCCACCGCTCACCAACCCAACCCTCGTCTAATCACACTACCAACTCACTGTCCCATTTCCTTCAGACACTTTTCTCTCTTTTCTCTCCTTTTTGTCATTTTCTCACTTTGCAAATAACAAATGAATAATAACAACGTAGATTTTTTTGTTTTTATAATCAACTTGACCTAACCGACATTAGTTACCCTTGACCGACATCGGTCGCATGCCCTACCTCACCACCATCGATTTTCCTATACCGACGTTGGTTTTCCATGATTTCCATTGGTCATCCTCACCTACACATTTCCCTCAATTTTGTCCTTTTACCTCACCCTTTACCTTGCTCCTTTACCCCACCCTTCACCCTGATCCTTTCCCTAACCACACCTTTACCCAACCCATTTACCTTCCCTTTTCCCGACATCCTCATATGCTACCTCCAATTTTCCTCCTTTGGGACTCATTGTTTTACCCCTACCTTGGCCTTACACTCACCATGAAATCAATCTTTGGACCTGGACCATCGCTAGTGACCTTTGACCTCATGTGTTCGCTATACCATTGCATCAATACTGTGTTGATTGACCTGATGACCTTACCTAGCCTATTGCATTGTGGATGATCTTAATCCTATCTTTGACCGAAAAATACCTAACCATTCCCGCACCTAACCTACATTGTGTTTCCTAACCATATCCTATACCTTGGATACCAAAATCACTTCAACCTTGTTTGATAAACCTATCGACCTTAGACATGTAGGGTTTTCTTACTCTTCAACCTCTTTGATGCACCGTGTGTAAAATTGCCTAACTTTGACCCCGACCCATTACCTCAAATTTCCTTTTACCATTTTTCCCTGAGCCCACATGCCTTTCCTAACCATATCAAACCACTACCTTCCGCCACTGCTGGTTTGAGGGGGATCACCTTCACCCACACATGGGGCAACCACATCTTATTTTTGTTAGTGTCACTTACCAATACAAGCTACACAACAGAAAGGGGGAAAATGTAGACACTAAAATTAGGTCACACTCCTCTTTGGTCCCTTGACAAATAAGCACCCTTCATCACATTCACCTAGCCATGACCCCTTTCACCCCAAAAATATTAATTTAATTAAATTAATTCCTCATCCTCACTATATTTATTATTTAAATATCTTATTTTAAATAATATCCACACATATAGTTCACTTAGACACCTCACCAAGCCAACTCAACTTAAGACCCATTCTTAGTAAGTTGCCATAACTAACCGAGTCTTACCCAAACCCTAAAAATCAATGCCTACATTCCCTCTAACCACATTCCCGCATGCTCACAAGAAGCTCCCAGTATAATCCATGGGTTAACGACATGATATCCAAGGAAATCAAGAGGATCTCCCTAGTTTAGTAAACCAAGGAAATCTCACCTTGACCGACGCTCGATTACCCCCTAACGATCACCGATTAAGCCGGGATCACCATCGGTTACCCTTTTCACCCCAAAACAACCTTATTCTCAAGGTTGGAAGTTGAAATCAAAGAGGTTGGTGAGAATTATCACTTGTGACTGATCTAGGAGCTAGTGTCTAGTTATATGTGTAGACATTAAAATTAGGTCACACCCCGCTTTGGTCCTCGACAAATAAGCACCCTTCATCACATTCACCTAGCTATAACCCCTTTCACCCCAAAAATATTAATTTAATTGAATTAATTCCTTATCCTCACTATACTTATTATTTAAATATCTTATTTTAAATAATATCCACATATACAGATTCACTTAGACACCTAACCAAGCCAACTCAACCTAAGACCTATTCTTAGTAAGTATCCATAACTAACTCGAGTCTTACCCAAACCCTAAAAATCAATGCCTACATTCCCTCTAATGACATTCCTGCATGCTCACAAGAAGCTCCCAGTCTAATCCATGGGTTAATGACACAATATCTAAGGAAATCAAGAGGATCTCCCTAGTTTAGTAAACCTAGGAAATCTGACTTGATGATGCCTTACCCCTAATCACACCTGGTTAAGCTAGAACCACCGTCTTCTGTTACCCTTTTGACCCCAAATTAAACCTTATTATAAAGGTTGGAAGTTTAAAGAAAATAGTTTGGTGTGAATTATCACATCTCAGAGAGATAACACATCTTCAGAGAGTGAATTCTAGTGAGACCACACATGCAAGGAAGGAGATCAAGCATATTTTCTTATACAGCCATCCTAGCCATGATCTGATCTAACCAAGCAAAGAGAAATGCACATGCAACCCATGTAGAATCTTTCCTTTAGTTGGTGATCCTTGTAGCCTTCAAGACTCTCATCACCACCTCCATCCTTCACACATAGGCATCCCGGACCATAATCCAAGTAACTATAACGTCATACTTCTCTGGTTTATTTCATTTCATCATTATTTTATCATCTATTGCTTACCTAGCCACCTATTGACCTTCTCCAACATTTTCACCTCCATATACCTATTAAAACCTTGCCAAAGCCTACCCTAGTCACCCAATACCTCATCATGACCAACCAAAGTCCTTTGCACAATCACAAAGGAGACCTAAAGCTTGTTCTGTGACATTTCTAGATTTCACATTAATTGGCACCACCACTCCCGACCACCATCACCACCCCCGACCGACATCAGTCTTTGTATTTTCCCACACATCCCAAAACAGAGACCTACCCACTTACTTTCATCTCACCCTCATCCACTTGTGATCTACTCAAGACCTCTGTCAAACCTGCAGAACCCACAACCAATCATTTGACCTTTGGATTCTATTCTAGCTTATCCTATTAGATTAGATCTATTTTATTATTGTGTTTTAAGTGAGATACCTAAATCATTTCAAATTACAATAGGATTTACCTTGTTTACAACATTAATTTTTTTAAAATAGTGGACTGACAACCATCTTGGAAGTATCACACTTCCTGGATCTAACATACGCTAGGTAGTTCACTGACCATATTGTTTAATTCCTTGTTGTGGTCTTGCTTTGCATTACAGGTAGTTCCTCCTAGCCAAAAGGAAGCTCTCACGATCAATCTGGATTCGGAAGTCATACACGTGCAACAACCCATCAACTAGCATTTGAACAGGTATTCCTCCTATGCCCGTTACCCTATTTGTTTAGTCGAAACTCCAAAGAAAAGATCTAAGAAAAAGGTGAAACAAGATTCTCAAGTTCTATACTTTTTGTGCAAGAGGATATTTGCTATTAGTTTCCTTTTGTCACTCTAATCTTGATCCAATGTTGCCGATTGTACTTGTAGCATTCAAAATAATTATCTACTCGTACATTTCCACAAACCACATCAAACATAATAAAAAGATGTAGAATGTGGATTCGAATGACCCCAAAGGTCACCTAAAGAGTTTTTTTAGTACCGAGTGTTACACCACATTTTAAGCTCCATGTAGCTCTATGTGAAAGTGTGTGTAATGATGCTTTAGATTCCCTTGTACAAGTTTCACAATGATAGCGGGTTAGATCTAGAATGTAACAAATATATAGAATGTGTAAGATGAAATAAAAAATTTCCCATCCTATATTGTGTATCCAGAGTAATGTAACTCTTATCCCTTGAGTGAATGTGCTATATGGATGCTTTTTGATGCTCTTATGCTTTTGATGCAAGCTTAGGTGATAGTATATAATGGTAGTTCTTGGTCCTTGTTTTGGGATCTATAACTATGTATATATATGAATCCCTTATTTTAATTTTGTAATTGACAATTGAAAGGCTGACTAAAAATTATAAAAGATGCCTAAGAAGTAAAAAGACCCTAAAGAGTGAGAAAAGGGGAGAAAGGGTAAGGAACACTTAGGAGGGGCAAGAACACCCGAGTGCTAGTGTCTTAACTAATCACTAATGTCTGAGGCCATTAAAGATAAATCCATCACATACCAACAGGGTTGTAGGGTGTATAAGGTCAATGTAAGTATAAAAAACAAAGAAAAAGGCCTGAAAGACATTTCCCATTCCTAATTTTCTTTCTTGTAAATCATTTATATATTAGTATGATTTAGGACCTAGAAATGTACCCAAGTACATATATTTTGTGTCTACATTTTCCCCTCACTTTATACTATTAAGTGAATACTTACTAATATAACGTAGATAGAAGATGTGTACCTTATGATCATGTAGAGAAGAGCGTAACCGATGACATGTGGAGTGGAAAAGTGAAGCGCAAAGTGATCACAATGTGAAGCATGGAGACTAGGAAAGGGAGGTAAACCCTAGGATGAGGTGTATATGTAGTAGCATTTTGTCTTTGATGATGTGATGTGTTTCTTGTTGTGTATAAGGATGAACTTGCCAAAAAAGAGTGAGAAAGTAGTGAAAGTTATGTATATGAAAAATCAAAGTAATGCATGTATAAGTAAGTAAAGCGTGTGAAAGTATGTAAAATTAAAGTGTGCAATTGATCTATAAAAGTTTAAGAGATAGAGAATTGTCTTGTTTTACTTGGAGTTGGTGAATATGAATTTCGTTTGTGAGGTTTTTGGGTGATTTCATGCCAAGAGTGAGTTTTTGGGTGATCTCATGCTAAGAGAAGAGTGTTGGGGAGAGAGGTATAGATTTTATCTCCTTCCATAATGCTTACTAAATAAGCACCACTACATATGGTATATCCCTAATTTATTCTGATTTATTCTAATTATAACTGAAATGTGACTGAGAGACTAAATTTTATAACCAAAGGCAAGTTCCTGCTACTGGAGAACTGATTTTAAAAATTTTATGAACTATGTTGGAGTGAGAAAATGAATATTTTTTCCCCTAAGACATTAGTGCCCAGGGGGACACAAGCACCCACCGTGACTGTCTAGGTCTGGGCATTAATGTCTACTTTATATTTAAGGCCCAAGTCTGATTTGAGCCAATCTGTAACTATTTTCCTATGCTTATTTTGTATTGTGTTCTGTTGTATTGTATCTCTCGAGCTATTGCAGGGGTGATTTTTTCACCCAATAGATTCCCCCTTGTTTGGGGTGCATGCGATGAATGTAGGAGAACATGGTCCAAAGGAGAAGACCAGATACTAATATGCATATATGAAGTGGATACCTATATGGGGTAGGGGATGTGCATGGTAGAAATCAAGGCACATACAAACAAAGTAGGATAGGGATAAAGAGTTACTAAAAATGAGCTAACATGTAATAAAATACAATGTAATAAGACCCAATTTAGTGTCCCTTCTCATCCGTTTACTTGCCTAGGTAACCTGGGGCACGTTTACGTCACCAACTATCCCCTTGGGATAGTTTTCCAATTTGTGATTTAATCACTTACTCTAAATTTAATTCATCACATCACATCTTACCCATGAGTAATTAAATATTAAATATTTAATTACGCTTCTTCCCATGCATCTTAATCACTTATCTACCCCAAATTTATTCTATCTATGCATCACATCTATTTTTAATCTTCCCTAAGCGGGATATTTCCCGTGGTCGGGATAGGTCTTGTCTTTCTCGAATCGATCATTTTTAGCCATCTCGGGAGTCTTCTCCGCGATCGGCGCCGACCCATATGGTCGGCGCCGATTTTCTAGGAGCGGCGCCGATTATAAAAGCAAGCCCAGAACTCAGTTCTAGGGACGGAAGAGACCGAAGAGACCGAAAAAGAGACTAACGAGCGAAAGAAAGCACTTACGCACGAACAGAGAGCGAGAAAGATTCAGGTTGCAAGAAAGAGAGATCTTTTTAGCATCAATTGTCTCAGTTAGGGCAGATCCTGTCCTAATCAATCCCTGAGAGGAGCACCGTTACTCTGCCCGTATCATATCAACATCATACACCACCATCTATCATCTGGTGACTCTGTTCCAGCGTCTCTCCATCTTCGGCACATCTTGCAGACTACATTCACCTTCCAATCCCCGAATCTCATCGCACAGTCCCTGATTGGTCAGTCTGCCTTCAGTTGACACTGATCTTCCATCCAGGCCGACGCCGATCAGTCCCAGTCGACGCCGATCACATCAGTCGCCGCCGATTATACCCAGTCGACGCCGATTTCACTGCAGACAGGTAAAAGGTCACAAGTAACACAAATCCAACATTATTTCGCAGCTTCCTCGTTTTCTGTATTTCTGCTCATTGCTTCGGCTTTGTTTTATTACTGCAATCAGAAAATCTAGTCTTTATTTACATCTTTTATCATGTATGCTTCTTTTCTTTATTGAAAACGTGGACTGACATCCGCCAAGGAAGCTCATCGCTTCCCGGACCCGCTTCTCGGGCAGTCCACCCAAATATCTTCTAACGCCATCTTTTTCTGTCAAGCACCGGTGTTTTGCAGGTTACTCGGATCTATTGTGCAAATTGCTCGTGTGCGCCGCCTTGTCTACATCGCTTCCTCATCCGTCTACATCTTCATCAGGTATCGATTTCATTGGAGTTTTTCAGGGTTTTTGTGTTTAGTTTGGTGCATTAACTTGGACAGGTAACAAGCACAAAATTCTTGATCTACATTCTGGCACGCCCGGTGGGACCCAACCAAAGTCCCTTATTGGTAAGTTCATTTCTTTTCTAGTTTTGAACTTTGTTCCTTTTCTTCACTGATTTCTATCACCCTATTTGAGCATTTCTGTTCATCATTTCAATCTTGCTTTTAGGCGAAATCATTATCTTGAAATTTTTTTATTTCCTTTAAATAGAAATTTTTTGTTTCACCACTATCTGGATGTATCTTTCCGGATCTTGTTTGTTGTTTGCTTGATCTTTTCTTGCGGAGCACTTTGCTTGATCGTGGGATTGTTCGAGGGGAAGAGCTCAACAACGCGCTTTTTGAAGTCCACACACCTTGGAGAGCTAAATCTACAGGTATTCCTCTTTTTCGGTGTTTTCTCCTTTTTAGGATTTCTTTGTTGGTTGTCTATCACATCCAAACACTTCAATTTTTGGTGCTTAAAAGGAACTTAATCGCATTTGGGAAAGAACTTGTTTGATTTGTCTTCATCGAAATCAAACATTTCGTTTTAAGTGCTTAAAAAGAACCTTTTCTTTGTCATTGTTGCATGCTTTTTCATCTAGTTTTAATTAGGTTGGAGAATTGATCAAAATCGGTAGTGACACTATTTGATTTTTATTTTTCACCCTTGCACACAAAGCCAAAATCACTAGGTATAAAGCATTTAAACAAAACTCCTTCCCTGGCCTCGCCTACTTGGAAGTGATATCCAAGAGGAAGAGCCTACGCGGTACTCGGGCCGCGCTATAAATTCACGGAAGATTTTGGTATATATTGGCAAAGCACCCGACTCCCTTATCGCAGCGGTGTGTGAAGTGCGGGGGTAGGCCCCTATATCAAGCCACGTACCGGTCTTTTACTGAAGTGCCTTCGGGACTCCTCACCAAACATTACCCAAACCATCCCTAGTTTGGCTATCTGAGTAGTTCCTGTTCTAAAAAGCCTTCCCTAACATTTTTCTTTTCTTAAAAGCATCAAAATTTAAAGGAGATAATCACTTGCGCTGCTTGAATTGTTTGTGCATTAGTTAGGACAATCTTCTTTCTTGCTTGTTTATGACGGTTATCACCCGGTCACAATCTAGGAAAATGGCCCAACAGGTTCCTTCTTCCTCCGAAATCACCACCAGCGTGGATGTTTCGGCACCCCTCCAATCTTCCTCGGGACCGCTGTTAGTTGGTTCCCCCTCATGGTCGTATAATCCTTTCCATCAAGCCAAAACAATCCCATCACGTCCAGCTTCTCCTAGTCCATCAGAAATATCTTCTGACTCGGAGTCTATTCCTCGCGGGGATCCTGAATTTCAGGCTCTCCTTGATCGCAATCCGGTAGCCCTCATGGACTACCTAGTACACAAGTCCATTCGAATATCTGATCAAGGACCACCAATCCAACAAGTGTACGATTATCCTCGTGGTCCATCCCAGGCCTATGTAGAACAGTTTTCATCCTCTCTCCCGCCTCGAGCCACGGAAAAGGGGGAGGCTCTTGTGCCTCCTTTTTCTCTTCCACCAACCATGTTGACTAATTCTCAAATTGCCTTACCTATTCCTAATACTGCAGTTACCTCAACTATTCCTCAACCTACCTTTGAGAGGTCTTCTGCCTTGGCGATAACGAGTGCGTCTGTGCACCCGCATATCGCTGTTAATTCATCTATGCCCTCTATTGTGTCTCAAGGTCAGTACCTCTTCATGAGCCAACCCCCTCCGGCTAGTCAGTTGGTTCCTACTTCTCGTCCTCCGGTCAATCTTTCTTCCAATATTCCAGCAACTGTGACCTTCGCCCATCCCCTAGTATCGGCACCCCTGGTACCAAATCCGGCGGTAGAAGGCCCCTTTCAGGTCTTGTTCCCCAACATGTCCAATCTAACCAACACCCATGTTCCTCAATCTGTCCCTATTCAATCAACAAACATAGGAGTCCACCAATCACAGGTTCCATCCGTCACCCAACCTATATTTTCTCAACCACTTATTATCTCACAGCCTGCCTATACGCAAGCTGCCTCACAGCAAATACCCCACCCGGTGTCACCCAGAACACCTGGTTATTCCTCTTATCATCCTATCCAACAACAAATGAATCCCCCATTGACATCTCAACAACATCCACCACTTGCTTCTTATGTAGGACATACCAATGCACCTCCTCCCCAATCCGACGTAGTTCAAATTCTCTTCAAGAAAATTGCAGACTTGGAAGCCTCCACAAAAGGAACCCGTCCTTCATACTCCTTTGAAGAAGTGTGCAATGAACCCATTCATCCTTCGGTGGCTTTTAAGCCTTATCCTCCCCAATGGGAACTTCCCAAATTCTCAAAATTTCATAGCCGGGAAGACCCCCAACAACATCTGCGAGCATTCAAACATGCTTGCTACCTTATCGTCCAGGATCAGGAACTCATGCTCCGTACCTTTCCTATGTCTCTAGCGGGTCCCGCTTTGGACTGGTACAATAACATCCCTCAACATTCCTTATTTTCTTTCTCTCAATTGGCCCAGATGTTTGTTGAAAACTTTTCAATAAATATTGCGCATAAGATCTCAATCACAGATCTTTATAACATTCGCCAATTCGACGATGAGTCTATAGCAGACTTTGTCGCTCGTTGGAGAGGGATAATCAACCAATTGTCTTTCTCCCTTCCCCAATCCCAACAAATCGAGTTGTTCACCCGATCTTGTGCTAATCACATTTCTTCCACTCTAAGGATCCAAACTTTTCATACCTTTGAAGAGGCCTTTACGATGGCACGCAAACTTGAATCTCGTGCCATTGAACAAGGAAAACTAAAACTTCGCTCCAAATCTAAACCAGATTTCTCTCGGTTCACCAAACCAAATTCTTTCCCTCCTAAAGATAAGAATCAAGGGTCCACAAATGCTATCGTATTAAAAACACCAAGAACCGATAGTACTCCTAATCAACCATCACGAAGAGACCCTTCATCTACTCGAAAAGGGCCTTCATCTTCTCGATCCTTCGCTCCATTGGGGGAATCATATTCCTCTATCTTAGAAAAAATGTTGGAAGTTCGCATGATCGAACTTCCACCCATTAGGGATATTGATGAAAGCCGAGAACGCCCGTTCTGGTATAGGGAAAACGATTTCTGTCATTATCACAGAACCAAAGGTCATGACATCGAACGATGTCAGACTTTCAAAAATCTTGTCCAAAAATTCATTGATAAAGGCGAGCTCATTCTGGATAACCCAAATGCTCCCCCAAATCAAGCACTGGACGTTTTTAAACAACCTTTCCCCAATCATGCCCCAAATCATAATTCTTCGGAATCTCAAAAACCAAACACCCACACTATTAATTTCATCTCTACCGAGGACTCTTCTTCTGAAACCAATCCATCTGCAAACACATCAATCGAATCAGATCCTCCTTCCTCTTCATCAATCACGGGAGTTCCAATATCTTCAGATAGTCCATCTTTGAATATCCCTACATTATCAAGCACGGAGTTATCTCTCTCCGCTCCTTTGTCTGACCTTCCATCTATACCCGAGACAGTGTCATCCTCATCTGTCTCATCATCAGACATTCTTTCAATGCTCGAAGCAATCACATCCCTCCGAGTTTCCACTACGGACACATCCACTTCTGTTGCTCCCATTCCCGCTGCAACTATGCCCTTGGTGAACGTACCTATCATTGTGCCAACTTCAACGGAAGCGTCTTCAATTTTGACCCTTCCTATCTCTTTTCCTACAGTAGTTTCACCCATGATTACTGCATCAGAAGTAGTCCCTTCGCTAGGAACTGCTTCGTCATCACCCCCTTCTTCCATCACCAATGTTACTTCACCTATTCAGGAAAAATCAAAAGAAGTAGCACCAACATCTATACGCTCGGTTCCTGAACCTAAACCGAGACAACTAAAATCTAACATTATACCATCAAGCATCCCCCCACTTGCTTCCCCCAAAAAGGTTACAATCACCTTATGCCGTTGAAGTCATCACCATCCCCGAAAAAGGAAAGCCCATATTTCGGACCATCAAAACTCTTGGTGCTCTTCCACAAAAATCTCTCTCCACGCCTC
This sequence comes from Taxus wallichiana var. yunnanensis, assembly GCA_018340775.1. Classification (NCBI taxonomy): domain Eukaryota; kingdom Viridiplantae; phylum Streptophyta; class Pinopsida; order Cupressales; family Taxaceae; genus Taxus; species Taxus wallichiana. The sequence goes on along the minus strand of CM031244.1, from coordinate 97,878,285 downwards.
ATAAACGATTGGATTTGCCCGCGGAGAAGGCGTCTTCTTCTACACATCCATCAAAGCCATCATCTTCTTCCACAACACATTCTTCATCAATACCCCTAAAAATAGACTTACCTACCAAAAAGATGCCACCTCTTCTATCAGGATCATCATCTTCATTACCAAAAACCAAAGCACCCTATATTCCTCCTATTACACCTACCTTGAGGACTTCTTCCTCATCTAAATCAACATTATCTAAATCATCCGTAAATCCGACTAAGCAACCCCCTTTGTCTCCAAAGACCGCAAAATTTGTCGCATATCCCTCATCTTCAAAATCTATCTTAGGGGCTCCCCCTCCACCAAAGTCAATCATGTCTCATTTACTCCCATCCCAAGCACCCAAGACTGCTCCTCCAAATGTCCAAACAAACAAGAGGATCCCTAAAGAGACCGTTAAACCTAACATGCAAGTTCTCTTACCTCGGCAGTCGATTAAGGTAAAAGAACCATCTTCATCATCTCTATCCTCCTCTTCGTCTACCGGATTCTATACCGAAATCCTTCATCAACTCATCCAATCTTCATCCATAACCCTTCCTCCGATTAAACCTTATAATCCTAAAGGAGTGAAACCTACTTGGTTTAACTCTGATCTGATTTGTGCTTACCACCGTACTCCGGGTCATGATACTGAGGGATGTAAAGCTCTCCAAGCCGTTATCAAGAACCTTCTGGAAGAAAGTGACCTTTTGCTGGAGGAGGAACAATTACCTCCTGTCATCTTAGCCCCATCCAAACCTCAACCATCCACTCAGACCTCTAGTGGTTCCATCCCACTTGATCTTCCACCTTCCCAAATTGACACAATCCATATCGCCACTAGAACCCAACACTATGATAACCCATCTTCATCTTCAGCATCTCGACCACGGGTTGTCATTTCTGCAGCCCCTAAAGACATTTCTCCTTCCTCATCAGCCCCACGACCTAGGGTCTCTATTCGTGCTGCACCTCGGGCTCAAGTTCCCGTGTCTGTTGAGGAGAGTGTTATGAAGCAACTCACCCAAGCTCCGGTCAAAATGTCTCTTTTTGACCTCATCCAATCCTCTCCACAACATCGCCAAGCTTTGATTGATAATCAAGTCGCATCGCAAAGAAATTCCGATGAGCCCCACCCTTTTCGAGTTGGTTGTTGGACCGAATGGACCATCAACTACCATTTCTTTTGAAGATTCGAAATTCCTTCTCTTTCTTCCGAAGATTTGGAGGCTCCTCTTCATCACAAATCCCAAATCAATAACACTACCTTAAAACGTGTTATGATCGATAGTGGAGCTGCACTCAACGTCATCTCCTCGCACACATTCGAACAACTTAAGTTACCAAAGAATGTGGTGTCACCTCCACCCTTCGCCCTTCGATCATTTAACGATCAGCTAGCAGTCACTCTAGGAACTGTGGTCTTACCCATTCGAGTAGGTAAGAAGTCGCTCATGAACTCTTCTATATTGTCGAAGGAAAATTCCACTATAACATGATCCTCGGACGCTCCTGGATTCGCGCAATGCATTGTGTCCCATCCACCCTCCATCGATGCCTAAAATATCAATATGAGGGCAAAATATATACTCATCCAGGAGATCCTTTCCCTTCCGCACAATGCGACATGACCACTAGGTCTGCCCCTTTAAAAGAAAATACATCTTCTCCAGATGGGGCCTCATCTTCTTCCATACCTGCAACCAAACTACCGGATTTACAAAATCTGGAAGAGACATTGCAGCGTTTCTCACTAGGAGAGCTTCCTCTCTTATCTTTCGATGCCCATCTCAAACCTAATGAGTATGGTAGACCGCATAAGCAACCCGAATATCAACCAGTCTCTGGCCGCATCGTCACCATTGGTCTGCCCAATCAACAGACCAATTTCATCTACGGTGGTCTTGATACGCCTCATCATCGCCCGGATTCTCCTCCTAGAGCCAAACCTTACCTAACAGGGTTTGATCACCTACAGAATCCCACGTTTGCAAAGACTTATCTACATCGATGCGCGTGGAAAGGTTTTGGCCTTGGAAAATATGAACAAGGTATACATGACCTCAAATCCATTCCTACTCTCATGCCACATCAGAAATTTGGGTTAGGATTTAAACCTCTTTCAAAGGCCACTGTCACTATTCTTGATGAGTCTCTTCCTACTGAAGAACCATCTTCCCCCACCAAGTCAGAAGCATCACTTGATGTGGACGATGACATTTCCATCCCACCTAACTTTTTTTTTTGATCAATACCATTTCCTTAGGGCCGTTGGTCTATGAGACTAACAATCGGTCCGCTTCTATACCATTAATCTTCCCTGAAATAGTTGGAGACGACTCTCCTACTATCAACACTATCCACTGTGCGGATGATGATTCTGTCCTCACCTATCTGGGGGCAGAGGATTCATATCTTCCCAAGACTATTCCTTCTGACACGTCTACCCTTCTCAACGAAGCCACTATCGACCTTAATATAGGGACTTCTGAAGACCCTCGCATCATCGTCGGTCGGCCAATCCCTTAATCCACAGGAATTAGGGGACTTTACCGCTTTTCTTTCCAAACATCGTCAAGCCTTTGCTTGGTCATATGAAGATATGCCAGGACTCGATCCCGATATTGTGGTCCACAATATCGTTACCCTTCCCAACATCAAACCAGTCAAGCAAAAATTACGTAAAATGCACCCTAGAGTAGCCCTTCTTGTTAAAGAAGAATTACAACGCTTGCTCTCGGCTAGCTTCATCCAACCCATCGATTATCCGCAATGGGTGTCTAATGTAGTACCAGTAACTAAGGCTACTGGGAAGATTCGAATTTGTACCGACTTCCGGGATCTTAATCTTGCCTGTCCAAAGGATGATTTTCCTCTTCCTAATATCGACCAACTCGTAGATTTAACTGCGGGTCATGAGATGCTTTCTCTTATGGATGGTTTCTCTGGATATAATCAAATCCTCATCGCACTGTAAGACCAACATAAGACCTCCTTCATAACCCCTTGGGGGACCTTTTGCTATCGTGTCATGCCTTTTGGCCTTAAGAACGCAGGGGCAACCTATCAACGAGCAATGACATACATCTTCCATGACCTCTTACACAAAACTGTAGAGGATTATGTTGACGACCTCCTCGGCAAGTCCAAACGCCGTCAGGATCATCTTTTCATCCTTGCACCTCTCTTTGAGAGGCTTGTCCGCTTCTGTCTTCGTCTAAATCCAGCTAAGTGCGTGTTTGGCGTTCTCACTGGTAAACTTTTAGGTTTTATCATTTCCATCAGGGGCATTGAAGTCGACCCCGCAAAAATAAAAGCTATTCTTGAGATGCCTCCCCCGTCTAACTTAAAGCAACTCCGCAGTCTCCAAGGACGCCTCTTCGTCGGCTGCTTTTATCTCCCAATTGTCGGACCGTTGTCAACCTTTTCACCATCTTCTCCGTAAGAATGTTCATTTTGAATGGGATGAGCATTGCCAAAAGGCCTTTGATGATCTCAAAGCTTATCTTCTTTCTCCACCTGTGCTTACACCTCCACGCGAGGGGGAGCCTTTCTATCTTTATATCTCTGTGACTGACCATGCTCTGGGAGCCATGATCTCGCATCGGGACACTTGTGGTAAAGAACAAGCTGTCTATTACATCAGTCGCACCCTCCATGAGTATGAAACACGCATTCCAAAGCTGAAAACTATGTTGTGCTCTCTTCTTCGCAACTTCTAAGCTTCGTCATTATCTCCTTAATCACAAAACTTACATTGTCACAAGTGTCAATCCCCTCAAGACAATCCATGCAAAACCTTATCACAATGATCGCATCACTCGTTGGCTTATGCTTATGACTGAGTTTGACCTCGAGTTTATCCCGCAAAAGGCTATCAAGGGTCAGGTTATTGCAGATCAATTAGCTGATGCTCCTCTTCCGGACACTCAAGACCCCCTTGCTCAATTCCCCGATGAGTATATCCAACAAATTGATTTTGGTCTATCTCCATTTAAAGTAAAGCTCTTCTTTGATGGATCCAAATGCCAGCAAGGGGGAGGTGCGGGTTTTGTGATGATTCCTCCTTGGGGTACGCCCATCCCAGTCGCACACAAATTAAACTTTGAGTGCACCAATAATATGGCTGAGTACGAAGCTCTTGTCTTAGGTCTTCAAAATGCCATTAATCTCGGCGCTCGTCATATTGACATCTTTGGTGATTCTGAACTCATCGTTAACCAGGTCACGGGTGTCTATCAATGCAAGAATGATATCCTTCAGAAATATCGCGACATCGTTCTTGCCCAACTCCAATCTTTCGATAACTTCACTATCCAAGCCATTCCTCGTACTGCAAATCGATTCGCAGATACCATGGCCTCTTTAGCCTCCCTTATCCCGCCTTTTACCGAAGACTCGCGTCTTTATGTGGCTGTGCAACGATTGGATCAACCATCTCATCTTGGGCAACTAACGTCAATCAATGCTGTCACAACCCATACTCAGGATGAGTGGTATCAACAGATAGTTGATTATCTATCTTATTCGGTCCTTCCTCCAGATCTGACTCCCAATGGTAGAAGGTCTTTTGTCCAACGCGCCAACCGCTATACTATTCTAGGTGGCCTTCTTTACAAACGCGGCTTTGATGGTATTTTGCTTCGATGCCTCAAAACCCATGAATCATCTAAAGCTATTCAGGAGGTCCATGACGGTATCTGTGGTGGACATTTTAGTGGTTTAGCTGTAGCCAAGCGCATCTTACGTTTGGGATATTATTGGCCTTCTCTTAATCAAGATTGTTGTGAATACACTAAGAAGTGCGTCAAGTGTCAGCAACATTCTAATCTCACGCACATCCCTAGTCAGGCTTTGCAACCTGCGGCGGATTTGTGGCCTTTTTCGCAGTGGGGTCTTGATCTTATTGGTCTCATCAATCCTCGTTCTTCACAACGTCATCATTCTATCATTACCGCCACTGAGTACTTTACTAAGTGGGTAGAAGCTATCCCTCTTTCTTCAACAAAGGCTAAACCCATAGTTGATTTTGTCTATCAACACATCATTTGTCGCTTTGGCGTTCCACACAAGCTAATCACAGATAATGGTAAGTCTTTCAAAAACGCTGATTTGCAGAATCTCTGCAATGCTTTCAATATCAAGCTCAGTTTTTCTTCTCCATACTACCCTCAAGCTAATGGTCAAGCCGAAGCTTCCAATAAAACTTTGCGTAATATCCTCGCAAAGGTAACTAGTCGAGCTGGTAGGGATTGGCATCTACATATCCCTTTTGCTCTCTGGGCTTATCGGACTAGCATTCGTACTCCTACTGGTGCTACTCCCTTCTCTCTCGTCTATGGGTCTGAGGCTGTCCTTCCTTTGGAAGTCCAAATCCCATCTCTCCGTGTTTCTCTCAGAGAATTTGTCTCCGATGAGGATTATCGCAAAATCGCTCTAAAGACAACTTGAATTATTAGATGAGCGGCGTCTTAACGCTCTTGAGCATCATCAGGTCTATCTCGAGCGTGTCAAACGTGCTTATAACAAGCACTTGCAACATCGTGACTTCAAAATTGGTGATCTTGTTCTTAAGGAAAATCAAAATGTCACTACACTCGAAAGGAGTCAACGTGGTAAGTTTGCTCCCAACTGGATGGGCCCCTACATTATCACTCATAAATATGGGTCTGGGGCTTATCGTTTATCTTCCATGGATGGTATCCCTGAAGCGGAACCTCTTAATGCTTTGCATTTACGGCCCTTCTACTGTTAAAATCTATCTTATACAAATCTAGTCGCAACTCAAATCTTCCATCCGTCCTAATAACCAGTCATCTACTTTCGTGGTGATTTGAAATTGTGTGGTTCTCCGCCTATTGCCTCGTCTACCTTAAATATGAGTATCGCGGCTCTACTCATCAGCACGCTTTTTTTGGATATGTTCCTCCTCATGGTAGGAATACCTTAATCACCACTTCATCTGTCCCAAGTACTTATCTTCATCGGATCTACTCGGGTCATGAGTGCATGTTCTTCTATGTTCTCTTCCCCTCCATCTGATCTATCTAGGTCTAAACTCAAACTTCTTCTTTTCAAAAAAAAAAAAAAAAAAAAAAAAAAGAAAAAAAAAAAAAGATGCTATCCAAAAAGATAGACCGATCCTCAAGGACAAATATCCATACATTATCAAGTGAATCAAAAAGAAAATATAGACCATACCCTCGAAGGATGGCTATCATTAAAATACAAAATACGCACCGCTCCCTTCAAGGACGGCCGCTTTCAAAGAAAATTCAAGGCTTCTTGTAATTAATCGCCTTCCAAATCGGTTTATAACTTCACATCAAAAAGACTTCCCGCATCGATCGGGCTTTTCCATATCAAGCAAACTTCCCGCATTGATCAGTTTGCTTTTCTGTCAAAATCATGAAGCTGAGATTTAGGACCTTTTGTCGATCATATGGAGAATCCTATTTCCCCACTATGGACATGTATTCTGTCCCTTGTAGGTTCCGACAAGATACTTACTTACTTTTCTTTCCGTTTCTATCCTAGATCTGGTTTGCGACTAGTTAGTGTCAGATTTATTTTAATCTTATATAGGGCCTTGTATGCTTGGTCTTTTGGTTCCCTTTCTGGATTTTATCTATGGTCGGTTGGAAGTCCAACTTATCATTTTTCTTCTTCTCCGAGTATCTTCTCTTCTAAGTCACGGTTGTTTCCGCTTTCATCTTTTGCTCTTGTAAGGAGTATTCCTCATTTCTTTGTCTTGCATCCTGTTAAATTGGCATTTCACATGTTAATTCAATCAAAATTTATCTTCTATCAAAATTCATCTTATCTATCAAAACTCCTATCTGTATTCATTTCTCCTTATAATTACATCCATATATCCAACACATTTATCTATCTATCCATCAAAATATCGAAAAATACGTACATCTCAGGTACATGACATCTATTTATATCTAATCCATACATCAAGTACATCTGTATATCTATCCATCAAAATATTTAAAAGCTATGTCCATCCAAGATACATCACATCTATCTATCAAAATTAAATCAATCTATCTAATCACATCCATCTATCATCTATCCGTCTATATCTATCCAATCACATCTATTTTATCCACATTTCAATCTATCTAATCACATCTATTTCCATCATCCATCAGTCTATATCTCTCTAATCACATCTATTTTTCTATATCCATCTATCCATGTATATCAAAATCAAAAAGGCATGAAGTACAATCATATGACCAATAAATCTATATATATATACATGTGTGTTTGTACAAAAATGGGTGGCTTCCAATCAAGCCATCTATACAATGCCTTCCAATCGAGGCTATATCACTATACAAATACACAATCTATCAAGTCTCTATATGGTGAAATCCATGGAACACTCTAAAACACTTGTCCATCCAAGTAACATCTCCTCCATCTATCTATTCTATTTCTCATCCAAATTATCTCTCTCTCATATCAATCACATCAAGTTGCAAATAAATCGCCTATCTATCCTTCTTCGCATATTTATATGCTATGATTGATTCGGCGCTATTTTTTCCCGTCGATACGCCGATTGTCTTGGTCGGCGCCGATTATTTTGATCGCCGCCGATTTTTCATGTCTGTTTGCCATAGTGTTGATACTTGGCTTTCTCATCTATCTGATCATTGTTGTGTGCTGAATCTTGCCTTTTGGCACATCTTTTAGATGTCATCGTCTCTTTCGGGTTTGTTCCCTTTGCGTGGGACACTCGTATCTTTCGGCAGCTTAGAGTTAAACGGGTCTGTAGGCACTAACGTCGTCTCATGAGGAGACCGTCTAGTTGTCCCTACCAATGTGTCTCTCTTTAGATGCTGGCTTTTTTTTGCAGTTCTCCTTGCACTCATGGGTCTGTAGGCACTAACGTCGTCTCACGAGGAGACCGGCTAGTTTTCCCTACCAATGTGAGTTCCTTAGGTTGCTGCCCTTGTGTTTATTTTTTTGCGTCCTCAATGATCAGTTCTACTCCAGACATCCGACTGGGGCATCCTGCATTCTTCATCTACCTTTTTCAACCTCGGGATCGTCTGTTCTATTATCCATCCCATCCCTAGTTTGAGGGGGATCACATCACCACAAATTCTTCTCTTCTTCCATCCCTTTGTTTTTGTCTCATAACCTTGCTTATCGCAAGTTACTTGACAAAAAGGGGCAAAATGTAGACACTTAAAATTGGTTACCCAATTTAGTGTCCCTTCTCATCCGTTTACTTGCCTAGGTAACCTGGGGCACGTTTACGTCACCAACTATCCCCTTGGGATAGTTTTCCAATTTGTGATTTAATCACTTACTCTAAATTTAATTCATCACATCACATCTTACCCATGAGTAATTAAATATTAAATATTTAATTACGCTTCTTCCCATGCATCTTAATCACTTATCTACCCCAAATTTATTCTATCTATGCATCACATCTATTTTTAATCTTCCCTAAGCGGGATATTTCCCGTGGTCGGGATAGGTCTTGTCTTTCTCGAATCGATCATTTTTAGCCATCTCGGGAGTCTTCTCCGCGATCGGCGCCGACCCATATGGTCGGCGCCGATTTTCTAGGAGCGGCGCCGATTATAAAAGCAAGCCAGAACTCAGTTCTAGGGACGGAAGAGACCGAAAGACCGAAAAGAGACTAACGAGCGAAAGAAAGCACTTACGCACGAACAGAGAGCGAGAAAGATTCAGGTTGCAAGAAAGAGAGATCTTTTTAGCATCAATTGTCTCAGTTAGGGCAGATCCTGTCCTAATCAATCCCTGAGAGGAGCACCGTTACTCTGCCCGTATCATATCAACATCATACACCACCATCTATCATCTGGTGACTCTGTTCCAGTGTCTCTCCATCTTCGGCACATCTTGCAGACTACATTCACCTTCCAATCCCCGAATCTCATCGCACACCCCCGATTGGTCGGGCGCTTCGCTTGACACTCGATCTTATCCGGGCCGACGCCGATCAGTCCCTGGCCGACGCCGATCACATCGGCCGCCCGATTATACCTGGGCCGACGCGATTTCATCTGCAGATGTAAAAGGTCACAAGTAACACAAATCCAAAGATTATTTCAGCTTCCTCGTTTTCGTATTTCTTCGCTCGCTTGCTCGCTTTACATTTTTATTACCGCAATCGTAAATCTAGTCTTTATTTACATCTTTTATCATGTATGCTTCTTTTCTTTATTGAAAACGTGGATCGACATCCGCCAAGGAAGCTCATCGCTTCCCGACCCGCTTCTCGGCAAACCCACCCAAATATCTTCTAACGCCATCTTTTTCTCACAAGCACCGGTGTTTTGCAGTTACTCGGATCTATTGTGCAAATTGCTCGTGTGCGCCGCCTTGTCTACATCGGCTTCCTCATCCGCTCTACATCTTCATCGTATCGATTTCATTGGAGTTTAAATAAAAACAAATAAAGAGTGACAACTATGCATGGTTGTATTGATCATGCAAGAAAAATGCTACACATGAATCACCCATTAACATGTTAGAGAGATAAATAGTATGTCAAAGCATGTATAGATCAATGAAAAGTAAAGTGACAGTAATGATAAGTAGTAAATAATGTGACAATAGAACCTGTGATGTATGAAGTATAAGAGTAGAAAAAGAAGATTCCCTAGGATCTTTGGTGGGAATGGTAAAGAGATATGCCAAGCATCATACATGGTGTATGAATCTATGATAGGTCATGCATTTACCTCAAGTGCTAAGTGAATGCACATGTGTATATAGAAAAATATAATTACAGATGTGGATAAAAAGTGCATGCCTATTATGAACCTATGAAGACCAATAAAGTGAACATTGTACAGATGTTGAACCTAAGGAGGCCATACTTAGAGATTATTGGTATGATTCTCAAATAACAAAGATAATTGAGTTACTACATGATTTTGAGGACTTATTTCATAGGGGATACCATGAGTTAAAGGGGGTACATGAGTCATTAGGTGAGATGAAGATTAAGCTAAAGGAAGGAGTGTACCGATCAAGAAGAGGCCTTACAGGGATGAACACTAAGATGTGCGTAAAATTTAAAGAAGAAATTGAAAAAATGCTGAAATCTAGCATCATTAAGCCCCTAAAAGAATTAGAGTGGGTTAGTCCCATGGTAATCAGTATAAAGAAAGATGGTCAGATTAGGATTTGTGTGGATTACAAGGAGTTGAATTCTACATGTGTGATTGATCCTTTTCCTACGTCATTCACCAAGGAAATATTAGAAGGAGTTGCAGGGTGCGAAGTTTACTCTTTCACAGATGGATTATTAGGGTATCACCAGGTTAGAATTGCACATGAGAATCAAGAGAAAACAACTTTTACCACTGAATGGGGAAGTTTTGCATATACAGTAATGCCCTTTGGTTTGAAGAACGTGCCTGCTATATTTTCGCGCATAGTCATTCAAGTATTCCGGGATTTTATTCACAAATTATTGTAGGTTTACTTAGATGATTAGATGGTATATGGGCTTGTTAACGATCATTGTGATAACTTGCGCTTAATTTTTGAAAGATGCAACTAGTTAAGCATCTCTTTAAACATCAAGAAGTGTGTGTTTGCTACAGCTTTTGGAACTCGCTAGGGCATATCATCTACAGGGAAGGTTTGTTAGTATATCCAACTAAGATTATAATTATTTTAGGCCTGAAGGAACCTACCAATCAAAGTGAGGTATGTAGATTCTTAGGCCACACAGGGTATTACATAAAATATATCAAAGGATGTGCAAATATTTTTGTACCCCTGGAGGAGTTACTTAAAGGAAAAGGGACATTTTATTAGGGAGAAACACATCAATGTGCATTTGAGGCATTAAAGGAGAGACTTACTATAGTGCCTATTCTACATTTTCCCTCATGGAACCAACCATTTTACATACATATGGATGCCTCTAGCACAACCATTGGCGCAGTGTTAGCTCAGCTCAAATAAGGTATTATAGATCATCCTATCTGATTTGCTAGTAGAAAGACGACTCCTGTAGAATATAATTATACAACTATAAAGCACGAGGCCTTGTCAATGATCTACACATTGCATAAATTTACACAGTACTTGCTAGAAACACCTTTTTTATTTTATACAAATCACATGGTGTTAAAATACTTGGTAAATAAGCCTAGTTTACAGGGGTGCATATGTCGATGAGTGCTCCTATTCTAAGAATTTGAATTTATAGTTGTGGTAAAACCAGGTAAAAGAAATTTTGTTCTAGACCACTTGTCAAGAATTCAATCAAGGGAGGGTGCGTAGACAATTGAAGATACAATACTAGATGCACAGTTGTATAGGTTATATCGCAAGCCTTCAGAATTGGAGGATATTGATGTCTTTTTACGCATAGGTATGGTGCAAGAAGGACTGAAGGCATTAGAGAAGAAATAACTTGTAATTCATGCTGCACCTTTCATGTTGATCAGTGGTGATTTATACAAACTCGGATGAGATGAAGTATTGTGCCAGTGTGTACTAGAACATGAGTGTATAGATATCATGAAAGAGGGTCATGGTGGTATTGTAGGTGGGAACTATATAGGTGATGCCACTGCAAAAAGATTCTACTCGATGGATTATGGTGGGAGACCCTCTATAAAGTTTGTAAAGAGTATTGTAAGGCATGTGATCACTTTGTCGCTGCCTTGACAACCCGGGTAAACAGATGAAATTCCTTTGAGACATATTATTAGTGTAAATCCATTTGAGAAATGGACTATAGAATTTGTGGATCCTATGTCTCATCTTTCATCACTTTTTGGACCTCTTTATTCTCTTTGGGGGTCTTGATGTTGATAAGCGCCTTTGGAGCTGTGCATATATTTAAAGCCTATTCTAATTTCTTCAATACTTCCTATAATGCTTGCAATAACCCTTCATAAGATGCAATTTTTCTCATCATAGATGCTTTCTCTCATTTGACATCTTGTTCATAGCATTCTGGTGCTTGCATACGCAGAGTTTCATCTTCAAGTACCAAGTCCACCAACATTCCCACATGGTGTATCACTGAAGGAAATGTCTGTGGTACCTTGGCATCCAAGTGTGGCCTTGCTCTGATTACATTGTCCCCAATCTCCTCTGCGATGCTTATGAACACCTCACTCTTCTTCTGGGAAAAGTCCCTCTCCTGTGTTACACGCTCTATCTCTATGTCGTTTGTCTTCAACTCCTCGCGTAGTGCTCTGATCATGGAATCTTTATCCAAGTTTCTTCTAGCCACCTCATCAAAAACTTTCACCAATGTATTGCTAACTTGCTCATCTAACATGACAATAGGCTTTACTGTCATGTGTCTGGCTTGAGGTGCCTTCTTCAGTCATCTTGATACGCATGACTCTTCACACACATCAAAGTTATGCTCATCCATGTGGGTGTGCATTGATCACTATAGATTCTTTGGAGTGCACACCGTCACCATATCTTCATCCATTAACTCGCAGCCAAATAAACCCTTTTGCGCTATCGTGCTCTAGAAGTAGGCGCGAGAAAATTTTTACTACGTCCTCTCCATACCCCATGGTTGGTGGAATGTGCTCTCTACTTGTTTTTCTAGACATTTGCTGCTTAGGAACGTGAGCCTCCAAATTACAGATCGTCTCCATATCGTGAACATCCTCTATAGCTATCTCCTCTGGTATTTTCTCATCCTCTTCTTTTTCCTTTGATGCCTCACCCTCTTCTTCTGTCCCCTAGAAGTGTAAGATAATTAGGCATGCTTTCCTTTGACTCTTTCACCTCTTCATTCAACTTCATTTTCCTCCTTCTCTGTGTGGTAGCATCCTTTTGTGCGGAGAGTCTAGGTGATTTATTCACAAGTGGTTAGAGTAGCACCTTGGGTCCTTGTTCTCCTAAATACCCTTTTAAACCTGTTCTTCCTTGAACTACATTCATGTCCTCATCATCCCCCTCTTATGGCTAATGTGGTGTAACGATGCACTCAACTTCACCCTTACTTGTAGGATGTCTCCTACCCCTATGCTCTAAACCACCACTATCTTCATGCTCCTCCTCCTCATTCTCGCACTTCAAATGGTTCTCGTGGGTTTAAACGCCGAGATGTTATCCATTGTATTCTTTCCTTTCGTGGTGGTCGAAGTGCAAACTCACCTTCCACATATTTGTTATTCTCCATTTTCAGCTTCAACTGGAGATACACCAATTTTTCCCCACATCTGCTACAACCAAAGGCTTATTGGTTTGATATTCAATACTTCTGAAATGATCCTTTCTGGATAAGCACTTCTTTCAGGGTACACATACTTCTTCCTTAGTGTATGGTGATAGCAGTATACCTTATCTACATTGAATACCAGTTGGCACATGTCTATAAATCTATGAATAGATGCTTGAAACTACCTTGTAGTGAATGCGTAAGGAAACTTGCACTAAGGGCTCCAGAATCCATATTTCATTGGGAAGCACATGATGTAGAAATGATGATATACAACAAACTAAACTTGTTTCCCTACCACTACTGGTATGTCCTTTGGGATGCACCATTCTTCCCCAAATGCCATGTAGAGCCTATCATACCACTTCTCCACCCTTTGATTTACATCATTTGTCATGGCCCCCTTACATAGGTACTTGCTAAATATTTTAGCTGGGGACTTTTTCTCCATGGGGTATTCCCATACGTTCTCCTTTGGTCCATCTGGTACTGTGATCTCCATAAATACCAGTGATAGTAGAACAGCCCCAAAGTTGATCTTCCCTCCTGTGCGTGCTTCTTCAACTATTTTCTCTACAATATAGCCTGCAATGTTGTAGATTGTCCCTTCTGACATCTTACGCGCCACATGTAACCACATAGTATTTACTTAAGACCACCACTCCTAATCATTCAACTTGGTAACAAGGTGGGCTATAACTTGTATAACTGGACAGTTCTTCAATTTATCTATGTCCATTCCGTGTGGACCCTTCAAGTATCCCAACTCTTGTTTGGTCTTTACAATCATGGATTTATCTACAAGATCACCTTTTATATCTTCTCATGTGGCCTTTAGACCTATAACTAATGAGACAAGTGCAGATGAGATTCTAACTCTACATCCTACAAAGTAGAAGAAGTCTTCATGTACCTTGCTCATGAGCCACTGATACAAGGGCTCATACTTCCCAAAATATGGAAGCTCATACAACTAGTAGACCCCAATTCTCTTCAAAATATTTTCACCCACATTGTCATATACTAGGCATGTCCTCTACATGCACTTGTTCGTTCTAGCAGTGAGCAAGGAATCGAGCTCCTTCTTGTTCTCCAAAGTCCTGTGATTATATTCACTCACTTTTCTCTTTCTGATGGGAAAATCCCATTCTTGGCCGATGATGACTCCTTTTGGATATTACATCTTTGAAAAATGGATTTTGGGTGCCATCTCTTCCTCCTTGATGACCACCTTCTTCTTTCCTTTTATGCTATCTTCTGCAGATGCCTTCTTTGGTGCCATTTTTACCTTGCAAATGTCTCCTCTTCAACTCTACAACTTTGTGAATCAAACCCTAGCTCGATTCAATCATGCCCTAGGTGGAAACTTTGTAACCTAACCCTTTTCTATCTCCCTGCTTCACTCAAACCCTTCACCACCGGGACACAAGCTTCTTGTTACATAGATATGGTTGTCACACTTGGTTTCACACCCTTCGCACCTTAACTTGATCACTCGACTCTTTCTTCAAATACTCTTAGTTGCAACGGTAAAAATGAATCTCGCATCCCATCTTTATATAATTTTTTCAAATTTTGATGCATTTATTTCTCCTTCACCTACCAAATACCCCCTCATTCACCGACCAAATCCATTCATTCCATGTGGTACATCTTTGCACCCGGCTATAACCTTCTAGTGTGCCTTCCTACCCTCTGGTCACATAATTCACTTTAGCACGTGCTCATGCACATGAGTACCTCATCACTGTACCTTCTCCTGGTAGCTATCCTGGCCTCTACTTACCTCACGTTATATTGTTCTTTCATTCATCTCCATCCTTGGTCACTTTTGAGAAGCAATCCTCTTTTGACTTAAAGCACACCCGTAGCAGGTTTTTCCTTTGACCTTTCAATTCCCACAATATTTTTCTTGGATAAATACAACCACCCAAACTAAAAGTATGTGTAGTCCTCTACGCATAAACAATCATCATATAATAATTAGCTTCCTGCACACAAGCATGCTTATTACACAAGAACAACAATGAAATTGACAAAGCATAAGTACAATGAAGGAAATACATAATTGAAAACCTAAACTAAATGGCAATACTAACTTATTACAAACACCAAGAAGACTTATTTATAGTATGGCTTCAGCCTACTCCCATTAAAATAATCAGGTAGCCGTGTTCCATGAAGTGCTTATAACTAGAAAGCACCTAATTCAAGTATAGAAGTGATAACATACGACCCCAACCAATGTAACTTTAGCTTACCTGGATGGTGCAAAAACTTTGAGTCATAAAGAAATACCATTTGTCCAATCTCAAACTTCTTATTCCTTATGTTTTTGTCATGCCATGCCTTTTACCTAGCCTTTTCCTACTTATGAATCCATCATGCTATGGCTCGGTGCTCATCTAGTTGAATCATATTTTTGATACGCTCTTCTAAATCCTATTCATTAGCTAGACCTCTAGCGCGCACAATGCGCAAAGAAGGTAACATAAATTCTATAGGGAGAATAACTTCTGCACCAAACACCAACTAAAATAGTGTGGCTTTGTTCAATCTCTTGTAAGTTGTTCTATATTCCCAAAGAACAATTGATACTTTGTCATCCCAATCCTTTCTTCCAACATCACAAATTTTTGTCAAAGTCTAGCTCAAAATCTTGTTGAAGGCCTCAATAGTTCCATTTTCCGAGGATAATAAGGTGTATTCTTATGATGGAAAACCATAAAATCATCTAATAAAATTGTTGTCGCCAAATCACCGCACCCTCCGAATGGCCAGGATGTGAATAAGACGTTCGGTGTGATTGGGACACATGGGATCACCTCTCAAGCTGTGGGACTTGGGCTCGAGGTGAACCTCCGGAGAAGGCCGGCTTCCTCTTCCTAAACTAAGTGTTGTACTACTCCTAGTGTAACAAAAACGATTATCTAGTCCTATGCTAACATTTTCATGGGGTTTTAGGGAAAGAGTTTTACAGAAATGAAACTATACTAGGGATGGTGATGCACCGAATAAAGGGTGTCTTCAGATTTAGGAAGGGTTAATTTGAAGAGGGTGTGTGCACCACAGGTCAACTTCACCTACTGCAACTTAGAGAGGGTACAGGATACCACAGGCTAAGAGACACGCGTTCCTTTTGTTAAACTTTATCAGACCGAGAAATATACCAGTTTCCCAGTGAAGAAGGATGAACTCAAGAAGGGTGAACAGACACCACAACTCAACTGCATGTAATACTTCACCACTTGATAAGCACAGAACTCCAAGAACCTGCAATAGAAACTTAAACTTGCACAGTGTACCTGCAAGTATGAGAAAGGCACAAAGAAGCATAGAAGGATGAAAGGACCGAGATTAGTCACAAAACACACACTTTTATTGCTTCAATAACATGCACAATGCATCATACATTCAGAAGAGGCAATAGTTGCCATTACAGTCTTGAAGAGGAGGCTTGAAAGTTCTCTCAACACACAAGAACAACTTGCAGAAGAGAGAGGACCCTTGAAAAGTATACACTCTTGCCTGAGATATCTAACTGTCCAACTTGTCTGAACTGTTGGAACCCCTTGAAATGAGCTTCCAACTTACATTTATAGAAGAATATGTGAGAAAGAAGAGGAAATGGTCATAATTACATTCCTAAAATGAAGGCCCATGATGTATTTATTACAGTTAGTTGAACTACCTGAGAAGGTTCCATCATGGGTCATTAATTGCCTGATGACCAAGTCTTCTCATTTAATTAAAAGAATATTTAAATAAAATATTTAAATAATAATAATAAATATTATTATTAAAATATTTAAATAAAAATATTAATTTAATTAACATAATGTTGGGACCCCCCCGTTGACCCGTTTGACTTGAAGAGGAGGGGGGTCCATGTGGATAGAATCTGCACATAGCCAAATTCGATGAGCTTCGAATCCTCTAACTCGGTGTTGCACTCGATTTTTGACCCTGCACTAACTCTTTCCTTGCTTTGGTAATCGCGCTCTTTTGCATTGAGTCCTTCGAATGGTGAGCTATCAAACTCGATTCTTATCATTTTCCTCTGTTAACTCGAGGCCATTTACGCATTCCTCGTTCAAACTTCATGAAACATCACCACGAGCTCCTTGCGAAGTCACCGAGTTCTTCATCCAGCAAACGATCTTACCTTTCCTGGGCTCAAACTCACTTGAATGTCGAGCTTAACCCAACATTTCTGAAAAGAATGGTTTTACCACAATGCTCACGGTTCTTCCTTATCATATAACACTTGCAGTAAGAATGTTTTAGCTTGGCCATAATAAGCACAATTGTACCCTCCAAACGATGAGAAAATGCCATTAACAATAAAGACCTAATGCTGCCATGATGATGACCTAGGCTTATGCCCATAACATGTCGATAGACACCCTTGAAACTGATTTTTTGGCCAAAGAGCCCTTCGGTATTTTGGCAGTGCACTCGGCAATCTCGGCTCCAATCAACAATTATGCCACTATTGGGATCTTAGTATGGCATAGGTAGCTGTGAGCTACATAATATACTCATTTTTTCGAGAACTAAAAAGATCCTTTATGTTACAATTTGCAACACATAAAATAAGCCGTTCGAAAAATACGTTGAACAACTGGGGCAGCCAAGAGGACCTTAAAAAAATGTACAGTAACAACCATATGAATTCTTCCTTAGTCGTGGATCAAAGCTAATAGAAATAAAGCTAGATAAAACTAGCTTGAAACTGCAGCATAATCGTCCATTGAAAAAACACAGTTTCTCTGAATCTGGTAAAAGAATACTTTTATTGTCTGATTGGACGTACATAATGGAAGGGTATAAATATTGCGTACTGCCCTCGGAGTTTCTCAAAGAGACCATTTTTTAGTAACAAGGATGCAACATGCAAAACGGCCGACCGGGTATTTTCAGAGCTGACCTTCACATTCAATTCGTTTCTAGGAAAGAAATGCTGAGCAATACGAATCGTTTCATTCTGTACCGTAATAAACCTTCATCTCCTGACCCGGGAAAATTTCATGAAGCCTTGAATGACATGACTCCAATCCATCGTATACAGCAGTGAATATTTGTTTCCTGCAGCTGTGCGTGGGAGCGCTAAAAACGGCTTCTATTATACTGCAGCATGCCTGTGCATATGCGTGGGATTTTGCCGCGACCACTGAATGCTATGCGTGGTAAGCAGAATGTGTAGAGTCTCCGCTGAAATCGGTATCACGTCTCGCGTTGTTTTCTCCATTACCCACTCCAATTCACAACTGTCTCATTAATCTTCCTGGCGACTCGCACAAAGACTCGGACCACTCCAAGCTGCGCGGATTTCGTTTACATGGTTCATGCGGAAGTCTGATGTTGGATTGCCATCGTCAAATCTCCACGCTTGGCAGTGCTGCTCCAAATCTCCCACGCGCGGAATTTCGGTCATGGTTTGCCAAACCAATATTTCCACTTCTGGCAGTTTGACCGGATTTCTCCCATTTTTTGGCAGTAGACTCAAACTTCTCCCACGCCCGGGATTTCTTCTTTGGCTTGACATCACGTCATTTCCCCTTGGCATTGCTTGCCTTATTTCCCACGTCCTTGGCAAGATGAAACTCGGGACCCCCTTTACGTGAAAACCTTGTGTTGGCTTTCCACTGCAAATTTTCCACCATGTAAATCGGGATGAAGATATCCTATGTGGGGAAATACTGATTTGGCTTGCCATCATCAAATTTATGACCTTGGCAATATACTGAAATATTTCCCATGTGGGAATCTTACAATGGCTTGCCATCATCAAAGTCCAACCCGACAAAAGGGATGAAAATCTCCCAAGCCAATGCCTTAGCACGGATTTGAACCCCAACTTTTCCTTCTCGACTTACAATCGAACCAAACAAAACTCTGGATGCTCACGACCTTGTCAGGCTCGACTGAGTGAGCCAATGCTACCACGTCTGAGCTCCATCCTCAAATGATCGATTCTTTTCCATTGGCCAAGCCATACACGAATGTTCAGGTGATCGGGGTGATCAGGTGTTCATTGCATTTCATGAAATAGTTTGAATGCATGTATAGGATGTCCATGCCTTCTGTAAGCTACAATTACCATATTCCATGAGAAGAGATCTGGATCAGTCATGCAGTTGAAGACTTTACGAGCATCCATCAAACTTCCACACTTGTCATACATGTAGATAAGTTTATTTGGTAATAGCGTGAGTCTTCCAAATGTGTGTCCCCTATTATTGATGTGAGAGTGGATTTGCTTGGCCTCCGCAAGGGCTTTCTTAGTAATGCAAGCCTGTAGTAGATGAAGATATGTTAAAGAATTTACAGATGGATTATGTGTTGTAAGAAGAACGTGTAGTGCCTCCTTCAAGCGACCCTCTCCATAGAGTGCTACGAGATTTTGATTGAGATGTATTTGGTTGCTTGGTTGCAAACATTTTTTCATTCAAACACTACCAGATGACCTCATCGTCATATCTGCATAATCTCATATCATCTTGGTCAAACAAGATAATTTTCCCAAGTGGTTGGTCGAGCACTGTCTAATGGATTAGACCTGGCCTCATGTTAACTTAGCTTTCCTTGACTCGGCCTTCAGATCTTTTTGCATCGATCTCCACCGGGATCCTTGTACAGTTCCTTTCATTCGTCAATTTTCAACGAGCTATATTTTGCATTAACAAGACCTCGTCGAGCTCTTACAACTGAGAGTCTCCACTGAGATGATTTCTGAGATGATTATCAATTTGACACCGGGTTCTTTATCAACTCGACCCTGAACTCTCCACTGAGTTGAGATCAACTGGGTGCCTTTCGATGCTAGGTGATCTCTTCATATGCAATTTAGGAATTATTTTTAATTATTGCATTTCGATAATAACCGAAGGTGGGTTCCTGGGACTATTATTTTATTTTGAATGTGATAGGACCCCGTTGTCCAATCTTGCCAGGTGTGCAAAATTGGATAACAAGTATCCTGATGGTTTCATTTAAAAAGTCATGCACTCCCTATCACTTGTTAAACTTAAAGGACATCCATATCTTGTAAGAACATTCTCCCATAGAAATCTAGTTGTTGTAGCTTCATGCATGTCCCTACGTAGGTATTGCTTTGGCTCACCATGTGAGATAATATATGCAAGTAATGATATAGCGCGATCCGATCCCGCACGCGGTTGGTGAAATAGGTCCTAAAAACTCAATGGCCCATTTCTCAAATGGTTCAGCACTAGTGATCGGTCTCAAATGCATCTCATTTCTTTGCCTTGGTTTTCCTAGGCATTAATAATGATCACACACCTTACAATATTTTTTATAGTCCTTCTACAATGTCTCCCACCATAATCCAACAAGTAGGATCTTCTGGGTAGTCACATCACCTACATAATGGCCTCCTACAATACCACCATGAGCTTCTTCCATGATATCTTGATGCTCATGTTCTAATACACAACGCCGTAACACTTCATCTCTCGCCTATCTTGTAGAGGTCATCACCGATTAACATAAATAGTTCCACACATATAACAAGCTTCTTCTTTTCTAATGATTTCATTCCTTTTGGTGCCATACCTATTCGTAATAAAAAGACAACAATTTCTTTGAATTCCGTGGGCACGCGTTGTAACCTATATAAATCGTGCATACATCATTGTTTCTTCAATTGTCTATGCATCCTCTCTTGAATTGATTCTAGATAAATGTTCTGGTATAGAATTGATTTTCCCTAGCTTCACCACAATGGTGAAATCAAACTCTTGAAATAGGATATCCCATCTGCATATGCGCCACTGTAAGATGGGTTTGTTTACCAATTACTTCAATGCCATGTGATCTGTATAAAACAAAAATGGTGTTGCTAACAAGTACTTTCGAAACTTGTACAATGCATAGATCATTGACAATGCTTTGCGCTCTCTAGTTGTATAATTCTATTCTGCAGGAGTCAACTTCTTATTAGAAAAATAGATTAGATGATCTATAATACCTTCACCAGGTTGAGCTAACACAGTGCCAATGGCCATGCCAGAAGCATCCACATGCACATGAAATGGTTTATCCCATGAGGGAAAGCGTAGAATAGGCTCGGTAGCAAGTATCTCTTTTAATATCTCAAATGCACACTGCTGCAGTTATCCCCAATAAAATGTACCTTTCCCCTTCAGTAATTCTTCCAAGGGTATGAAAATTTTGGCATACCCTTTTATGAATTTTCTATAATATTCTATATGACCTAAAAATGTGCACCTCACTCTGAGTGGTAGGTGCTTCTAGGCCTAAAATGACTGTAACCTTGGTTATATCAACTAGTAAACCTTCCTTGTAGATTATATGTCCTAACAAGATCCCAAATGGCGTAGAAAATATGCATTTCTTGATGTTTAAAGAGATACTCGAGTTATCTACATCATTCAAACATTAAGCGCAAATTGTCACAATGATCTTTCACAAGACCATTTACTATCCAATCATCTAGGTATACTTGTAAGAAGTTGTGAATAAAATACTTAAATGCCTAAAAACTATGCACGAGAATACAATAGGTGTGGTTTTCAATCCAAAGGGTATCATAGTATAGGAAAAAATGCCCCACTTAGTAGTAAATGTTGTCTTTTTGTGATCCTCCTGAGCAATCCTAACCTGATGATACCCAAAAATCCTTCCGTGAAGGAATATATTTCACGCCCTGCAACTCCTTTTAGTATTTCCTCAGTGAATGGTGTAGGGAATGGATCTGTGACACATGCAACATTCAGCTCCCTGTAGTCCTTACATATCCTAATCTATCAGTCCTTCTTGATACTGATCACCATTGGGCTAACCCATTCTGACTCATCAAGGGGCTTGATAATTCAAGATTTTAAAATTTTATCAATTTCTTCTTTTACCTTTTCACGCAAATTAGGATCCATTCTGTAAGGTCTCTTTCTAACTGGCAATGCACCACCCTTAAGTTTGATCTTGATTTCTCCAAGTGATTCATGCACGCCTTTAAGTTCATGATATGCTCAAGGGAATAAGTCTTGATAATCCCTTAGTAACTCGATGATATTTGCTACCTCCAAGTCTGACCAATAATCTCTAATTATGGCCTCCTTAGGCTCAGCCTCCAAACCTATATTCACCTTCTTTGTCTTCATGGGTTCGTGGTAGGTGTGTGCATATCCTTTTCTGCACTGTCCAAGACCTCGTGCACCCCGTGTGAATGTTCAATATCTAGGTTCTCAAATTCCTCATCATCCACGACGTAAACCATCTTTCCTTTCTCTTTTTGAAGGCAAACATGTTCAAGTAGTATGGAATCCATTTCTTCTTCCTTTTTAAAACATGCTCCAAAATCTGCCTCACCGAATAATTCTGTATATGCTCCTCGGATTTTACACTATCTCCCATAGTTAAGCGCTTGACAAATTTTAATGCCTCTACTACAGGAGGTTTAGTCGAGAAGTAGTTGAAAGTCTAGATCATTCCTGTAGTCAAATCTTTCCAATTTCTAGTTTCTTGATGTAGTTCTGCATATACATACCAAGCACATGTGCATCCTTGTAGCATAGAATACAATCTATGCACCTAGAGTGAAGGTGGTAATGCTTCCTATCTTGCTGTCCATAGTCTCTCACACTACTAAATGTGATGCTGAACATGTTGATCACCGTGATAAGTGTAGATTTACATAGGTGCATTGTTCCTTATAAACCTAGTAGATAAAGTGAATCGAATCTCTTCCTAGTTTATAATATTAACTCTCGTGGACTACCCACTAGCACACCGCTATCCCGCGCAATGTATATACTAACATATATCTCCTTTTAACTTGATCTGTCTACTATGTTTCCATGGCCCTCAGAAAGGCAGGAAGATCTTCTATCCCTGTATACTAAGGTACTATGCTACCTATTCGTTGAACCGAATGAAGTCCATTCCTACGCGTAATTATGCTTTTCACCTTGTGTCCTACTAATTCATATGTACCATGAGCCCAATTTTCATAAGCAATACTCATAGTATCACTAATAGAATGAGAATCCTCCCACTGTGGGATGCCTTCTTTTGATGGATCATTGACCTCTAGGTCCTGAATAGTGCGTACATAGACTCTGTTTAAATCCTCCTCACTTAGAGGCTCAACATAGGGTGTAGACTTCCCATCTGTCAAAGGTATCACAACCCTTTTCTCCTTGTTTTTAAAGCTGATATACCCCTTATTGAATATCAAGTCAACATTATTCGCATAACACCAAGGGAGTCCAAGCAGGGATGGAAAATTGTCGGCTTTTGCAAGTGCTAATACCTCAAAATCCCCAGTGAACTTGGCCCCTTGTATAGTTATAGATGCATCTTTCAAAACTATTATGGGAGTGGCCTTAGTCCAATTTGCCATAAATAACATATTAGATGATGGTTGCAATGAAGGCCTCCCCATTTATACCCATGCATCTAATGTAAGAACATTTACTTCCACACCTGTATCAATCAATATGTTACTCAACAACCACCCATCCAAAACAAAATTCAGAGTAATTTCATTGTCATAGTCAATGCTATTAGGGGGAAGATTTACATGGAGAATCTACCGTCCGGTCTCAAGACTTACGCGCAGAGTATTCCCTTTTAACCAACTTCATAATAGGAGAATAATGTTCTCCTAGCGCAACATCTTGCACACCTCTCGTAGATCATCAATATAAGTTTGGATTGTCTATGATGATTTGTTTTTCTCCTTTAGGTACTGTATCTCACCTTGAAGATTCCTGAGCACTTCCATGGTATCTTGGTAAAATTCCTTTTGATGAGAAGGATCTGGGTACCTCATATGTAAAACCTCCTCCTTGGTGATCATAGGCTTCTTGTGTTATGCCTCTCTCGTGCATGCATGCTGCTTGGTAATGCATGTATTAATCTTCACTGTCAATGCCTCAGGTCCTTATATTATCTTGGGCATCCACTGATCCTCTACCACATGCTGGATTCTAACCATCCCGGTGCCTTTGTTTTCTTGCTTATGCTACTTACTCAGATGCTCATATAAGTCCGAGCACTCTTCATAGCTATGGTTCTTTCCATAGAAAGAACATGTAAGATTCTAAGGAAATTCATGCCTATAGTGGTCAGGAGATCCACACGTATAACATGTTCCACAAGGGAACTCTCCTCTTCCTCCACCATGGCCTCATCCTCCATATCCATCACAATATCCATGTCCCCTTCCACAACCTCCTTAAAATTCCCCTCATTCCTTTCATAGCGCGTTTGATTATGATCCCAATCATGGTGCTCATTCTTACCCTTAGAACTATATGTTATACTTGTTTTTCATACCCCAAGGTCTATAACATCCTAGATATGACCTATCAACTGACAATCCTCAGTATCATAGGTCGTGGACCTACAAATTTTGCAAAAGCAAGATACATTCTTCCTTATCACGCACTGTAACAAAGGATAGTGACTAGCATCATGATTTAAATGAAAAATTTCACAGTCCAACAATAGTGAGTGTATAGATCTACAAGGGAAACTATCCTTGGTGTAACCTTCCACTTCATAATCTGTACACCAAATTTATGAGCATGTCTCATGGGATGAATTTTCTCGATAGATTCTCTAACTAGTTTTCCATATCTCTGCAATCTATGCCTCTAGGAATGGGATAACACCAGTGTTAATGCTCCCAACTACCTCATCACATAGATCAATGTATGTTTTATGTGACATTGCCCTTATAAAAGGTGTAATCAATCCTCCAATGAACCATTGTGCGTAATGACTAGCATGAATATCATAAGATAGCTTAGATAGAATTGTTTTAAAATGATCATCATACTCACGTACACTCTCATTAGTGCCTTGGTTGATCTCCTTGAGCACACTTATACTCTTTTGCTCAAACTCAGGGATATGGAACTCTTTCAAGAAAGCATCTCTCAATGCTACATATTCCACACAAGTTTGATCAGGGTCAAATTTCCTATACCACTTGTGTACGCGCCCCTGTAATGTAGTGGTGAATTGAATTTCCTTTCGCTCATTAGCCATGATCCCTTTAGCATGCCACACAATTTCACACATATTCACATGTTCAACAACATCCTCTATACCTCTATACTCTGGGAGACAAAGAGACATCTCCATATAGATATTATGCGGTTGATACGGGCCTTGACTACCTGATCCGTAACCTCTTGTGTTCCCTCTGCCTCTAGAACCACTAGATCCACCAGAACTAGAACTACATATACCTCCTGATCTCGCCACCTGTAGTTGGAATAGGGATTTTAGACGTACTCTCCTATGCTCCGACAAAGTATTATTGTACTATAGTCCTACATTTTGTGAGGTAGTTACACTTCTGAGGTGAATCCAACATTCTGTGTGCTCACATTCTATGTAGTTGATGCACCTAAGAATGATCCTCTAAATGACATTGAAGCCGTTTCTATCCCGCCATTAATGTTCTTCATCCCCGATTTACTCCTACTCTCTTACTTCACAAGTTAGTTTGTTGGTTACCTGTCATACTAGATACTGAAAAACCAAGCGTAAGGCCTAGGTCACCAGGTGGATTAAGATGCACGCCCATGGTCTAGGTAGTCTCTACTGGTGCACTTCCGTGTGAGGCCGAGGGGATCTCTATCATGCTTTCCAAGATGGGGGAGTTCTTGATGCTCTAGCTCCATGTCTTCTACATGAGCTGTAAATCCTTCATGAGGCATCTCTCTCCTCCATGCCATACTCTTTGCAACAGAATGTTTCTACTCTATCTCCCTCTCATGTGCCTCATTATACTTAAACTTCCTTTCCTCTCTCTGCTTCTCTCTGCTAGGTCTACCGTCTTAAACCAAACATATTCCCGACCTTGTGCATGGTGAAGTTTAGTTAGCCATTGGTTTACTCTCCAGGTTCAAATTTACCATTAAGATCTTGATCGCTAGAGGAATACCTTGTAAATATGTTCCTCTTAGATACCGAAAAATATGAAACTCAGATTACCTCCGGGCAAAAGTACGTCGAAATTGAATATTCTAGAATATAACTTTTTAGAACACCACAAAACCACATAACCACCACATGAGTCCAAATCGATCAACATCATAGAGGGCCTAAAATTCTTCTTGTGTCAAGACAAGTATGCGATACTTCCAATTCTCTTTGAGATGCATAAGTAGTAAGCCACTTGTATAGTTATCTACCGGAAAGATAACAAAAATCTCTCATATAAGGTGTCATACAGTTCTATACTACCCAAGTGCGTGTGTTAAAATCAGATCCACGTCTAAACTACCACACATATTCTTCCTCCATATCGTTTATCCATTCCTCAATACTTGCTAGAGTTAAATAATACGTATTCATCGCGAACCATCCTAAAAAAAGCTGAAAAAGAGGTCTCGCAATGAAACCAATGATACAGCCTAGAATTTACTAGACAACACCCTAGTCATGCCGATACATCACTTAACCTAGATTGAGCACTCACTCGAAGTGCACAAAGGTACCAGTGTCCTTTTTAGGGTTCTTTGTAATAGGATGTTAACATGATGAAGAAGTAACATATAGATTCATAACTAATCCATCATTCCACAATGCATGATACCCTCGAGATCTATGAAAGAGCAAGCTTAAACAGTAATCATGATTGAATTCATAACCATGCACTACTCACTACACATAGAATGACACTTAGATTTAACCAATATCTTCCATCTATTAATAAATACAGAAGCTCCTTACAGTATTTTCAATCTATACCAATGCACGTATGGAACTGATACAATAGTTCAATCATATGTGTATATTCTCTGTTACACACATACATACATCTCCTTCCATACATCTACTATGTACCTAACATCATATATATAGGGTGGGGACTTTCCCTTCACCACTTATCTATTCTAGAAATAGGCTGCATGCTATTAATAGCCACATGCCATTTACAAGCATAGCCACACATGCAAGTGTGCTATCTATAGTCCTCTTGTAGTTAACTGAAGTGTCAATTCTATTCTCATCTTGTCTCCATGTAAAAATTCTTCGATCTGCTTCTCCAAAGATAGACAATGCATGGCACACATGTCTCTGCATGTTGATGTGGTTTGCACACCATCTTCTAAAAATAGGTCTTCATGCTCAAAATCGGCTAAGACCTGAAATCTGAACTTGCCTTCCATGCATGGGTCCTTCCCATCCTTTCACACCCTTGGTTCCAGGGATTCTATCCCATGCAGACTTGTTGTGTGATCTTTGACAAGTATTGTTTGATCAACAAGTAGCTACGACAACAAGGTTCTTAAGGGAAAATATTCTCATTAGGTATGGATGTATGCTAAGCTTGACAAGTGATAGGGGCACACATTTTTTGAATGAGATGATCAGGATATTTTTGGATGAGTTTATGGTCATGCACCAAAAGACTGAACCTTATCACCCTCAAGTAAATGGGACTGCTGAGGATTTCAACAAGATATTGAGCTAGACCTTGACAAAAATTTGTGATGTTGGAAGGAAATATTGGGATGATAAAGTTTATGTTGTACTCTGGGCATATAGAACAACCTACAATAGATTAAATAAGGCTACACCCTTTCGGTGTGTTTTGGTACGAAGTAATTATTCCAATGGAATTTATGTTACCATCATCGTGTATTGTGTGCACTGGAGCTCTAGATGATGAACATGCATTGGAATAAATAATTGACAAGTTAATATAGTTGGATGAGAGGTGCGCCATAGCACATTGGATTCAGAAGTAAGAAAAGGCCAGGTAAAAGGCATGACATGAAAAACACATTAGGGACAAGAATCTTGAGGTTGGACATATGGTACTTCTTTATGATTCCAAGTTTCTGTACTATCCAAGAAAACTTAAGGTTCATTGGTTGGGACCGTATGTTATCTCTCACATATTTAAAACAAGTGCTTGTCAGTTAGTGGCGCTTGATGGAACACGGTTACTTGGTTACTTCAATGGGAGTAGGTTGAAGCCCTACTATAACTAAGTCTTCTTGGTGTTTGTAATAAGGCAATATTGCCATTTAGTATATATTTCCCTTTCTATATTTCTTTTAATGTATTTCCTTCTTCGTCACTATGCTTTGTCAATTTAGTTTGGTGTTTTGTGTAATAAGTGCGTTTGTGCGCTAGAAGCTAATTACAATCTGAAGTATTTTTATGCGCAGAGGAAAAAAAATACAATTGGTGTTGGGTGGTTGTTATTTTTATTCAAAAATGGGAATACATGAGAACATAGTGTTACAGGTGTTATTCAAGAATAGAAAGAAGTTGGTAGAAAGAAGATTGATCCTAAAGAAGACCATAGTTGGAAATGAATGAATGAGCTGTATAATGTGAGGTAAGATATGGCCATGGAAA
Source organism: Taxus wallichiana var. yunnanensis (assembly GCA_018340775.1). Lineage (NCBI taxonomy): Eukaryota > Viridiplantae > Streptophyta > Pinopsida > Cupressales > Taxaceae > Taxus > Taxus wallichiana. Next base: position 97,849,673 of record CM031244.1, on the reverse strand, counting down.
CTACTAGGGAAGGTGTAGTGGTGAGGTAATTTGGTGCATGGAAGTGCGCAGGAGGAGGTCTCCACCGGTAGGAAGGTAGGAAGACGTGCTTTAGAAGGTTATAGCTAGGGCATGAAGGTGTACCACACGGAAGTTGGGAAAATGGTCAATTAATGAGAGGATTGGTGGTAGGTAAAGGAGCAATAAATGTAATAATTTTTTTAAAATATATATATAAGGAAATAATGTGGGTTCATTTTTACCTTTGTGATCACAAGTATTCAAGTGAGCTAAGTGCGATCGATCCAAGCAAAATGTGTTAAGGTGCGGAGAGCTACAAAACCGGATGTAGAGAGCAGATTTATGTGTAGAAGTGGCTTGTGTCCCCATTAGTGAAGGGTTTGAGCATAGAAGAAGCATTGAGAAGGAGCTAGGGAACATGGTTTCAAGCTAGGGCACACGGTTACGAGCTAGGGTATGCGGTTTCAAGCTAGGGTTTGAGCTTACTCAAAATAGAAGACAAAAGGTGAGATTTTTATAATGGCATCAAGAAAGCACCTACAACAGGTACGAAGGGGAAGAAAAAGGTAGAATTTGAGGTTGAAGTTACTACTGAGAGTAATTTTTTAGAGATGCAATATCTCAAAGGAGTTATAATCGATGGGATTGGGATTCCCATATCCACAAATGCAAAGTAAGTGATTACAACATTTGCACCACCGAAAACAATTGAGAGTTAGATGCTTTACTAAATAAGAAGACCAAAAAGCACACATCGAATGACATGCCAAAGTATATGACGATCCTGGGGAGAAGTTTCTAAAGAAGGTAGGGGTTTATCAACTGTATGAACACCCATATTTTGGAAAACCAGAAGTTTTATACCAATGGCTTATGAGCAGAGTCCATGAAGACTTTTTCTATTTTGTTGGATGGAGGGTAAGGATCAAAATGGCCTTGATTACTACATTGAAAATATTAAAGGGAACATGGACATATATTATTACTGATATGAATGATAAGGAAACTATTATAGCCACAAGAATGGAGTTAGGATACTCCAAGGGTACGCCCAAAATGGACATCTACAAATTGAGGAAGTACCCTGTGGTGCAGGTAGCCACACACCTGCTCACTAAGTTCAATGATTAAGAGAGATGGTCATAGATAAATACCATGTGGCTACATATCGTGAAGAAAATGTTGGAAGGATAGGTCTACAACTTAGCCGACTACATTGTAGAAACTATTACTTTGGGAAGTACACACAGGTGAGAAGATAAGTTTTGACGCTTTTCTATTATCTCTTATTTTTAGAAATTGGAGTCCCTGATGGGCCAAAGAATAAAATTTGGGAATACCCCAAAGACAAAAATTCCCTCACGGAGAGGTTTGAGAAGTACTTGTGTTAAGGAACAATGAGTGACCCGTTAAAACAAAGGGTAATGTAGACACCAAAATTAGGTCATACCACCCTTATAACCCCGTTAATTAAATTAACCATACCTTACATATTCATATCCCATAGTGTACATGATTAATTGAATTAATTACTTTAATTAATTTAATTAACATCCTCACTTGTCCACCTCACCTAGCCAACTCACCTAGCCACCTCACCCCATGACCCACTCAAACCCCATTAATGGCCTAAGACCAAGTCTAAGCCTATCATAATCAACTAGGAATTAGTCTAAACCTAGACTTAACTCTTATTAAAAAACCTAAGAGGACTCTTACTCATTATCCCGTGGTCTATCACTTGAGACTCAGACAAAGATTGAAGACCATGCCAAAAATATCAATAATCAAGCTATTTTTGGCTAACTTAGATATTCCTACCTTAATTGACACCGGTTATGCCTCAACCAACATCAATCCCTAATCATCATTGGTTATGTTAAATACATTTCCAAAAACCTTTGTTGAGGTTGGTCATTTGATTCAGGATCCCATACGAATAGAGACTTGGAGAACTCAGATTTTATGAAGCACTTAGGCAAAGGAAAACACACAAGAACACCACCAATAACCATTGACTTCCATCATCTTCTACATGAAAAAAAATAAAAACAGAGAAACATAGAGGTTCAAACTGTCGTGACATGAATGTAACTTCTCTTCTCTCCAGATCTTTTCCATCATTGTCTTCATCACATGCACTCTCTCCAAACCCATTCTTCAGTAAGTACCTAATATCTCTTCATTTATCTCTGTTTGCTTTCAGTAAGATTTATTATTCATCTCAGTAATTTATTCTTCTATACATCCATACACATCCCTTCCTCCCAAAACTTATCACCCTACCATACCTAGACCTTCCATCTATCTTCCCCCTATTCTAATCTTCTCCGAACCTTTTAGACCATTCCACAACCTCACCCCCACCATTTTCAGCCTCTCTGTGCAATCATAATAGTATGAAAAAAATTTATAAAAGATTTTTATAAATTTCCCCAACTTACGTCGGTTACCCTTCCCAAACCGCATCGGTCACACAATCGACGCCGATTCGTATGTACATGCAGTAACATATCCCGGACCAGCAAGCTCACACCCATTCCCTAATAACCTAGAATCACTCCTAATCTTGACCATACCTTACCCGAGCCTATACCCGACCTACAACCCAATATAAGACCATCACTCGACTGTTTACATCAATCACCTTTTATCGATCTTTCTTATTTGTTTCAATTGAGATACCTTAATCATTCAATTCCAATAAGATTGTTACTTCATGTTTATTTTGGATAACATTAATACTATTATTTAAAAAGTGGATTGATATCCTATTCAAGAAACACCACGCTTCTGGATCTAGCTTCTGCTAGGTAGTCCACTTTTTGTTTTATTTAACTCTATCTAGTGGTATTTTTTTGCATTTTATAGGTAGTTCCTCCTAGCCAAAAGGGAGTATTCGCAATCAACATTGGATCAAGAAATCGAATGTGCACACAACACATAATCTTCAACCAAAATCACAAATAGGTATTCCTCCTTAGCCTATCACCCTCTATCTGTTTCATTAATTTATCAAGAATACGGTGAAACATTTTGGCATGCCCGGTGGGACCCATCTGGGGTTTCTTGTATTCATTCATTCTTAGGGAAATATTTTGTATGTTTGTTTATTTTTGGATAGAAGTCAACATTAAATATTCTCCTTGGGAATCTTCTCTTTCTTCTATTTGTCTAAGTGACATTCATATTTCGGAACTAAAAAGAATCATTCCTTTTCTTCTTGTTTTACATTAGTGAAAGGCATTCTCTCTCTCTCTATTCACTCTCTATTTACATCGATTATAACATTTTGATTTGGGTTCTAAAAACTTACATTTCATACTTCTATGCTTGCATTTTTATCTCACATTAAAACGAGGGAAAACTTTACATTGGAAGTCACGCCTATGATGGTTGACATAATTGAATCATAAAAAACACTCTCTCTTCTCTCTCTCTCTCTCTCTTCAAAACTACACAAATAAATATTCACACATCTTCTTAAATAACACCTTACCTAGAAGAAGCTGTCAATGATCACATGATCAAAGGATTGACGGTGGGTGCTTAGCTAGTTTCTATGTCCCATCATTATCAGAGAAAGGACCACCCCTACAAAAACATAACCTAAAACCACCCTTAGAATTTTCCTCTTCATAGAAACCTTCCAACCAAAAACTCTGTTCTGATTCACAAAGTCAGTCTAAAATATAATAAGCTAAAACATAAAAATTTACTTATAGGATTGTATGTTTTTCTTAGCTTTTTCTTGAGTTGTGTTTTGAGTTGTGAGGTTATGTTCTTCATTTTCTTCTTCCTTTCACACTCTGCCATCATATTTGGTGTATTCCAACTGTTTTTGAGTGTGTCAGGATCCATTATTATCATACTTAGTTTTTTGGGTTGATATTTCATCTGACTTAATTCACAAAAATCAATTTTTCTTCACTTTTCCAAATTTTAAAGTGATCGGCATTTGTCTAGTGACCGTCATCGGTTTACATCTGACCAACATCGGTCTATGTAACCATTGTCATTTTCCAGCTCTTTTTGGTCATTCTACCAAAAATAACATTCATCACATCTTATGTTCTTTTTAAGTTCTCGGTCATCACCATACCCCATGAATTATGAAATCACAATCAAATACAACTTCTTTATTTCATTTTCATGAGTTTTTACCTCATTTACAAAGCTGTTGGTTTCCCACAATAACTTGATGTCGATTTCCCTAACCGTATTTGGTCATCCCTGTAATCATCATCAATTAAATTAACCACTAATGGTTCCTTTGTTCTGATTTTTAATATGAACTCTGACCCGTTTCACCTCCCGAAATCTAGCCTTTTCCATTTCTACTATTTTATGTGTCATTTACAGAGTACGCTTTACTATGTCTACACTAATTCATATGGTTTTGACTCGTAGTGAAACCGATGCCCTTATGTTTCACGCTAGCCTTCTACCACTTCCACGTATCCCATCACCACTTACTATCTTATCGCTATGGATTTAACTCATTCCATCACCATTAATACCGACAATGAGGAATTCACAAGACTCCTTGACATAAATTCTGCTGCCCTATAATACTATCTCACCCACTCATCCACCTGAGACTCCTCAGGATAGTTGGTATATGGTATGCCCATGTCTATCCCTCCTACCCTCACCCCCACTTCTGCATCAGCTACCACTAGCTTAACATTTCCTTCATCCACCTTACCGCATGTGGTGTCTCAACTAGATCCCACACCCTCTATAACTACTACACTAACAACATCTATCGCACCCGTGGTGTCGGCCATTCCTTCACTAACCGCCTTAAGCATGGCCCCATCTGCACCCTTTACCTCATATGTACCGTTACATCACAACCACCCATGGTGTCAGCAACCCACACCCCATTCCAAAACCTCTTCCTTTCCATCCCATAGTCTCTACCCCCAATTACCACAAGAGTCATTATGACTACCCCACCTATTTACATGCATCACCAACAACCCCCAATCTCATCTATCACTTATTCTGACATCTTCCACCAAAATCTATTCCCCTTTCATAGTTCTCATACTTGGCACCCCCATATACTAGGATGCCATCCATATCATACATCCATCATCAACATCCTTTTATTGTAGGGGGTTCCCATTCCTCACAATCCACCAATGACCTCATATGGATGATGATGGAAAAGATGAAAATATTAGAATCATCGGTTTCTCGGCCCTCGTAACTCCTTAACTTATGATGAAATATGTAATGAGCCTATTCATCCATCTATCCCCATTCACTCATACCCTGTACATTGGAAAATGCCTAAGTTCAACTATTTCAATAGTAAAGAAGACCCGCAACAACACTCGTGGTTTTCACACATGGTTGCTATCTAATTGGCCAGGATGATGCTTTACTCATACGGACATTCCCCATGTCCTTAATAGAACCCACCTTAGAATAGTATAGTGGTTTATCCGGACATTCCATTTACTTGTTTAACTAAGTAATTCAAGGATTTTTGGACCATTTCTCAATCAATGTTGTCAAAAAAGTCACCATGACTGACCTATACTTGACACGACAATATGATCACAAATCTATCACAAATTTTGTTACTCGCTGACAAAGCCTTATCAACCATGTAACATTCTAGTTACCTCAAGTTGAGCTTATAGAGTTGTTTAATAGAGCTTGTGTTAGGAACATCTCACCAACACTGTAGGTACAAACCTTCTATACCTTTGACGAAGAAATTACAATGGTGCAAAAATTGAAAATTCATGTCATTGAAGAAAAGAAAATCCAATTGTGAAACAAAAATGTTGCATTCAAATCAAATGATACTTCTTCGCTTCAAAGCCCCCAAAAAATTATTAATAAGCCAAAGGATCTCGCCAACGTGGTAGTTATCAAAGCTGGTCCATCTCATCCATCTAACCAAGCCAAAAGTTCATCCAATCTTTCTCCCATTCAAACATTTTAGTTTCGATGGGAACAACGAAAGTACACTCCAATTGGAGAGCCCTATTCTTCAATCTTGGAAAAGCTTCTTAAGGCCGAGCCATTGTAATTCCCCCTTAAAACCTCATACTAGTTTTGATCCCGCTCTTCCTATGCCTGCATGGTATAAGGAACATGACTATTGTAATTATCATCGCGTTAAAGGCCATAACGATGGTAATTGCATAACCTTCAAGAACATTGTCTAGGAAATGCTAGATAATGGAGATATTGTCCTGGAAAACTCAAATGCACCGGAAAATCAAAACTTGCATATCTTTAAGAATCCATTTCCTAATCATACACCATCATATAATCAATATGGTGAATCTTTAACCAATGAAAACAATGTCTGTGAAGTCCACATTGTTTTTGATATCATACCAGACCATTCCTTAATTTCCACCTATTGCATTTATCGTGGAAATTCTAGCACGAGATAATCTACCCATGGAGGAGCATACCTCATCTACTAATTTACCCATAGATGAGTACCCTTCATCTCCCCCTTTACCCACAGAGGAGTCCATAATTTATGCTGATGGATTTTCACCATCTACTTTACAACCTACCAAACAATCAATGGTATTAACTCTCCTACCCACAGAAGAATCATCATCACTTTCTTCTCCACCAAAAGAGGAATCTACATAACCCCACCTACCATATCTCCTACCCATGGGATATCATTTAGACATGCCACTTCATGTTGGGAAGACTCCACACTAGCATTATAGGATCCCATTGATCTGCTCTCAACTCTTTTACCCATAGATTTTGAGGTGACCAATTCCCTTTCTCATGGACATATTTTACAGGATTGTATCTAACCCAACTACATCTCCTATTACAACAAGTTCCATTTTCATGAAAGGCCAATCACTTAGATTATGTTGATAATTCCATGCTTTGGGGACATCTTGGCTTCCCTTTTCAACCCAAATGCAAATTTTACGTCCAGATACCTCCATGATCTATTCAAAGGTATTTACAACAACCAAATCAACCCTAACCATTCTGTTAAAATGAATTCTTCTTCATCAGCTTTACCTATATCTGAACCTTTACCCATAACCAAACCCATTCCTTTGCCTAAGAACTTACTTACACCTACATGTCCTCCCACATCTAGGCCTATCACTACTTTGGGTGTCATGCCGACATCAAGCCTTGTCCATCCACCCATAAAATTTTACTTATCCACATCTTCCCAAGCCCGCACAAAAACCATTCCTCAACCTAAATGGAAGACCCAACCTTGTAGGATACATACACAAGTTCCATCTATCCTTGATGTCACCCATCTACTTTGGTCAAGAAACCACCTACCCAAACCAAATCAAAAGCGCTACGCTTCTACTCTTCATCACAATCCTTTATTACGCCTAATCGACCAACACAACCTTCACTGTCACCATCACCCACAACTTCCTTACCACCTATACCCCCACCAACTACCATAACCCCATCACTACCTATGTGACTTTCTTCTCCTCAACCCATACCTTCCACCTGGATTCTAATGACAACCTTTACCATGCCTCTGTTATCACCATGGCTAACCTATTCTCTACCATCATTTGCTTTCCCTTCTACATCATGTACTCCCACCTCACCTTTACCCAAGAAGGTGAAATATAAGGACAAGAACACACTACCCTCCAACACACTACCCTCCAACATGGTAGTTAAACCAATAACACCTTCCATTTCTAGTTCATCTACCACACCCTTACCCAAATAGGTACCATCAAAACCTAAGACAGTACCACCTACCAAATCGGTGGTCAAACATATTCCACCTCCTATAACACCTCTTCCACCACAATCATCCACACCTTTAGCCAAACCTCACTTCCCAATGTGATCCATTGGAAGTGTCCTATGAAAGCATTTTAGGCAACCTCTTAGAGACCTTGGCCATCCAATTACCTCCGCTTAGACCTTATGACTCGCTCAAACCCAAACCAAAAGGGTTTGATGAAACTAAATTTTTTTCCTACCATTGTGTGCCAAGACATGATGTAGAGAGTTGTAAGGCTCTCAAAACCACTCTCCTCCAATTATGCCCCCTAAAGTAATTTTCAACGATGATGATCTTCTAGATGATGAATCTATTCCACCTTCACCAATCACCACACATCTTCATCCACTACCTATTCAGCCGCCCGCATCTCCACCTCCACAAAATTTTTATCCACCTCCAACATTCAAGATCAACATGGTGTGTATTTGAGAATTGGCCAAACCACCGCCTAAATGCTAGTGTGCCCTACTCATTTTGCAAGGTTCTTACCCCGCATTAGGATTTTTTCCATCATGCCATTATACTACTCATGACATACCTTCTCCATCCACCTCTTTCCCTCATATTAACATGATCCAAGTTTCCACTCGTGCCCAAAAAGATAGGAAAAGAAAAAAAACCATCCCATTCACTAATCCTGTGCCTAACATACCCTCTACACCCGCACCCAAAATTACCATTCGAGGACCCACATACTATATTTTGAACAGGGCCACCCATCATACAATAATAAAACAATTACACCAATCCCTCTAAAAATGTCTTTGTATGATCTCGTTCAAACCTCTGATTCTCATCGACAATCCCTCATGGAGGTTTTGCAATCCATCGAGGTTTTACCCAATGACCCCTCACCACATGGCCTCTTTTACAAAATCATCTCCTTATTCTACCCCCACTCCCACTCATCAAGTGACAACCCTCAATTGTTCTGATGAGGAGATCATACCTCTCCAATCAGATGACCCTGATCCCATTCTTTTCATCTCTATCTATATCAATAATATTCACGTTCGACACATTATGATCGATGGTGGTGCTAGCATCAACATCATCTCCTCCCACACATATAATCAAATGTGCATCCCTTCAAATTGCATGCATAATAAACCGGTTATGCTGTGCTCCTTTAATGACCCCATCACTTTTACCCTTAACACCATTATTATTCACATTCATATAGGCCCTTGTATTGTGTTGGAGTTATTCTACATTTTAGAAGGGGAATTCTAGTAGAACTTGTTTGCTTGGCTAACCTTGGATCTATGTAATGGGTTGTGTTCCTTCAACTTTACATCGTTGTGTCAAATTTGAACATGAAGGGCATAATTATACATCCCAGCTAACCCTTTACCATTTAAAACTTGCAACATGATGTACCGACCTAATGATGATCTCATACCAGTTAAGGTATTTACCATTGCTGCCACTTCTCCTTCACCCAAAATCTCATCCACATATGTTCCTACTACCTCACCCATGCTGGAGCTTTAATGGTGGAAAAATCAAATGATATACACAGCTACCATTGATATTTCCTTTCAACTTTTAATCTGAGCCTTCCACATGGAAAAATGTGATTGGAAATAGGCCTGGGAGAAATTTTTGACATCTTATAACTTTTGGAAAAAAGTAAAATTTTGACATTTTTCTCCGCCCCTCCGCCCTTAGAAAACAAGCTTGACACATGTCCCAATGTGGGTCCTAGAGGAACTGCAGCTTGATTATGCTATTTTACCTCGTTTTTGGAAAAGGAATTTTTCCAAATTTTCCCCACAGCTCCGCCCTTCCGCCTTTAGCTTCTGATGTTGGTTCTAACAGACATGTGCTTCATTTTTTCACTTTATACTTATTTTCCAAAAGGGAAAAAATTCCACATTTTCCTATGGGCCCGCACCTCCATTTTTGACTATTCAACGCTAGCATTACTTTCCTATCGAGGCCACGCTTCAACTTACAATTTTATCCCCTTTTACAAAAGGAAAAAAACCTTAAATAACCCCGAAGCTCCATTTCTCCATCTCCCCACCTGCCATGTGTCTCGATGGCACATTTTGAGATGGTCCCCAAAAGTAGAGACCCCAAACATGCGCGGTCCCTCCACGTGTCCCAGGCCCTTTAGGAAGTTTCTTGAAAAGTTTAAGTATAAAGCGAGCCGATGGAAACCTCCACCTATCCCCCTATCACAATTGCTAAGGTGGGACTCTGATGCGGATCCTCAAATGAGTGTCATCCCACCATGTGTCCATGGCTAGCCAAAAGCTATATCAGCTGCATGAAAAATTTGTCTAAGTCCGAGAAAAGCAGTGGAATTCTCCACGTGTCCCCCCGGCGCAACTCTAAGGCCAAACCAAAAGGTGAATTTTCAAATGAGCGCTATTCCTCTAGGCGGACAAATTTTAGGTTGTGGCGATCCACAGAGTTTTTAGAGTTCCCCACCAAGCCACATCCAACCAAAAAGGGCCATGTTTCCACTAATGCAAATATGTAAATTTGACGGGAAAAACACACCCATCAAACTCGTAAAATGTAAGAAAACCACCATTTGAGCCTAGAGATGAATTTTTCTTCAAGGACAGAGAATTTGGAAATGTTATAAGGTTCAAACATGATCCTCTAAGCTATATCCAATCACGTTTCCTTAGGTATTTGGGAAAAAAATGACAGGGACAACAATACATGACTACGAAAAATGGAAGGAAAGAAACAACCCGAGTTTTATGCCTAATTTACAAACTCCTTTAGATGGACAGAGAAATGAAAAAACAAATTCTAGACCTTTAAGTGATCTTTGACCAAGGAAGGGACTGATCAAGGTAACCCAATGGAGGATAGAGTCTTCAAGCACCAACTCGGGGAGATAGCAAACATGACAAATGCCGCAAAATGAGGAATTTAAATGACAAATGGGGCGAGATTAATTTGAGCAACAAAAAAACCTTCTCCACCCCATTCACTAACGTCACCACCCTCCCCATGGAGTTTATAGATCCTGAATCTATTCCTCCTATTTTTTTTTTCGTGAAAACCATTTTGTTGGGACCTCTGACTTATCAATGTGATGGTGAGGTTCCCTCTTATCTTCCCTTCATATATCCTGACATGATCGATGACGATATGCCATCCATTAACGTCGTTTAATGTCAATATGATGAGTCTATTCTCACCTACCTTGGTATGAAATATTCTTATATTCATCTGTTGTTACCTTCTAAGGCAAAAACCATGTTAAATGAGTCGACCATTGAAATCAATATTAACACTCAGGACAACTCACACTTTATAAAGATTGGTCAATCTTTAGATGCTGTTGAACAAGAAGCTTTCACTTCTTTCCTCCGAGATTATAGAAACACATTTTCTTGGTCCTATGCTGATATTCATGGTATCGACCCAAACATTGTGTTCCACAATATTGTAACTATTCTTGAAGCCAAACCCATAAAACAAAAGCTGCGAAAAATGCATCCTCATATTGCCCTTCTTGTCAAAGAAGAACTTCAGTGCCTTCTCTTGATTTCCTTCATCTTACCCATTAATTATCCCCAATGGATCTCTAACATCATTCCTGTTACAAAAGTAATAGGGGACTTCGCATTTGCATGAATTTCCATGACCTAAACTTAACTTGCCCCAAAGACAAATTTCCTCTACCTAGTATTGACCAACTAGTTGATCTTATCATTGGTTATGAGTTGTTATCACTCATGGACAGTTTCTCAGGTTATAACCAAATATTACTCACCCCATAAGATCAACAAAAAACCACCTTCATCACTCCTTATGGGACCTTCTTCTATCATGTTATGCCCTTTGGCCTTAAAAATGCTGGTGCTACATATCAATAGGTTATGACCTATATCTTTCATGACATAATGCATCGCATATTGGAAGATTATGTTGATGATATTCTTGCCAAATCTAAACATTAGGCCGACCACCTTACCATCCTTAAGGTAATTTTTGACCATCTCATCAAATATTTTGTTTTCCTTACACCAAAGAAGTGTGTATTCACTGTTTTCTCAGAAAAGCTCCTTGGTTTTATCATTTCTTTACATGGCATAGAAGTCGATCCCACTAAAATCAAGGCTATTCTCAAAATTCCTCCACCTACTAACCTTCACCAACTTTGTATTTTGCAAGGTAATTTGAAATCTATTCATCATTTTATTTCACAACTTTCCAAATGCTACCACCCATTTCATCATCTCCTCAAAAAAGACTGGTCTTTTAAATGGGATAATGAATGCCATAAAGTCTTCAAGGCCTTAAAACAATACCTTCTCCAACCACATGTACTCATTCCTCCTAAGAATAACCAACCATTTTACCTTTACATTTTTGCTATAGATATTTCCTTGGGGGCCATGCTCACTCATCACGATGATCAACACCGGGAGTAAGTGGTTATTACATAAGCCGTACTCTTTTGGACTATGAAATCAGATACACCCATGCCGAAAAAATATGCTTAGCCTTAGTTGTTGTTTCCACTAAACTTTGTCATTACCTACTCAATCATAAAACCTTTTTCATCACCAATACCAACCCCTTACATTACATGTACGCCAAGCCCTACCAACATCAATGTGCTGCACATTGGATAATGCTTCTCACAGACCTCAACCTCAAATTCATCCATCAAAAATCTATCAAAGGTTAAACTATCGCTGACCAAATTTTAGACACACCCTCTCTCGAAATCAATCTTCTAACTTCGATTTCCCAAATGAATCCATTGGTACCCTCTCTTTGGATGATATTGTTTACCAAATGACCTTATTATTTGATGGTTCCAAATGTCGGGGGGGGGGGTGGTACAGGTGTGATCCTCATTACTATTGATGGTGAATGTATGCCTTTATATTTCAAACTAGATTTTGATTGTACTTGAAAATATTGCCGAATATGAAGGACTTGTATTTGGCCTTTAAACCGCCATAACCTTAGATGCCAAATCAATTAATATCTTTGGAACTCTTAGCTAGTTGTAAATCATGTCAAGGGAATATACCGGTGTTATAATGAAATACTTCAAAAGTATAAACATCATGTAGACATACTTTTGACTACCTTTGATTGTTATGAGATTCAAACCACTCCACGTTCCACTAAAAAAATTACGGATACCATGGCCTTCCTTTCTTCTCGATTCCTACCTCCTATTTTGACTCAAAAATATTTATCACAATACAAAAGATGTAATCACCTTCCTATCTATTTTGAGAAGTCAACCTAGTCAGAACCATTACACCTAACCCACATGACCTTTGGTATAAGTAGTTTACAGACTACCTTTCCATGCCGATTCTATCTCCCGACCTTACTCATAATGGGCAATGTGCCTTTCTCAAAAGTATCTCTCACTATGTCATCATGGGTGGCCTTATTTATAAACGTGGCTTTGACAATATCCTCTTATGATGCCTTATAATCTCTAAAATTCCTAACACCATCAAGGAGGTTCACGATGGAATTTGTGGAGGTCATTTTAGTGGCTTGGTTGTCACCAAATGCATTCTTTTCTTGGGCTATTATTGGCCCACCCTCAACCATGATTGTTGTGACTATGTCAAACATTGTGTGAAATTCCAACAACATGCTAATATTCATCACACACTTAGTCATGCCTTACAGGTCGTACGAGATCTTTGGCCTTTCTCTTGATGAGGTTTAGATCTTGTTAGAGAGATGAATCCTCATTCTTCACAACACCATCAATGTATTATTACTGTAACCGAATACTACACTAAATGGGTAGAATCCATCCCCATCATCTCTACAAAATCTAAGAAAATTTGTGAATTCATTAACCATCACATTATTTGTCACTTTGGTGTCCCTCACCGCCTCATCACTAATAATGGTAAACAATTTAAAAACAAAAACCTACAAAAAATTTGTGACACCTTTGGCATTCAACTTAGTTTTTCTTCACCTTACTACCCACAAAAAATGGCCAAGATGAATCAACCAACAAAACCTTGAACATAATTCTTATGAAGGTGGTTGACGATATAGGAAAGGATTGGCACAAGCACATTCCTTTTGCTTTATGGGCTTATCATACTAGTATTCATACCTCAACTACAGCCACAAATTATTCTCTAGTCTACGGTACAGAGGCTGTCCTACTTCTCAAAGTCTAGATTCTATCTCTTTGTATTTCACTCAAAGAGATGCTTAACGATGATGAATTTTTCCAGGACCGTTTAACATAACTTGAATTATTAGACAAACGTCATCTTAATACCCTTGATCATCTCCAAATCTACCAAAATGGTATCAAATGTGCATATAAAAAATGTTTCCATGAACGAAGCTTTCAGTCGGTGACCTCGTCCTAAATGAAAATCAATATGTAACCAAAGCGGAGAAAAGAAAATGGGAAAATTCCTCCTAATTGGCTTAGACCTTATATCGTTACTCATACCTATGGATCAGTGCTTATTGTTTGTCTTCACTCGAAGGTAAACTGAACCTGAGCCCTCAATGCCTTGCATCCTAGAACCTTCTAGTGTTGAATTAAGTCTTATATCACCTATTTTCTATTAAATTCTCCTCCCTTGAGAACCGTTCACCTTGCATTTTACCTATCTTAAGGATAAATGACTAAACCAGGATCATGTGATAACCCATCACTTTTTCAGCCCTATCTTCAATATGAGTACCACTATTCTACTCATGGCATGATTCTCATGGATTCTTTTCATCTTTTTAAATATGGAATCACATGGTCGTTCATAATGTAAATTATCTCTTCCATAATTAGCCTATGTGTGCTATGGTTTTCCTTCAAACCAGAGCCTATTTTTCTCTATAGTCTTGTCCATGACTTTAAAGTCCAAAAACAAATAAATGTCAAAAATATAATAGGATTAAATTCCTTAAGTTAAACTTCTAGCAAAAATATGATTCCCTAAAAAAGAACATCTAGTCTCTTTGATCTCGCTGCTATAAATAGACTTCTCCCTTGAAGGAAAGCTATGCAAAGCTAGCCATATTGTACCTAGTCTCTCATCAAAAGAGGACTATTCTTGCAAAATAAAATAAAATATTCAAAAGCTTCCTGTATCAATCAACTTCACAAAAACCTCAAGGAGATAATATAATCATCCCTTATATAATTCTTGCATCAATCAATCTATCAAAAAACAACAAAAAACAAAATGATAACTTTTTTTGTCATGGACTTGTCTATTTTGATCTTAGGTCTCTTGCCAAGTAGGCATGCTTTCTTACACCAGGTGATGCTAAAACCAACCGTCTTCACCTCATTGCCTTTTTTACCCTAATTTCCTACCTTCTCAAGCGACTTGTCACAAAAACAACATTTTGTGATCATGTGATTTTTTTCACCCTCAACATAGTTAATCATGCATGCCTTTAGGGTCTTACATTCATAAGCCCACCTTTAGTATGGTAGACTTGTTATGGTTCTTACCAATTAGGTGGCTATTTTGGTCACATCTTACCCTTCACCTTCTTCATTACTTGTTGATTCTCCTATACAAGATTAGACCATTGACACCTACATTTTAAGAATTCCTCTTTCACCAACATCACCATGCCGAACTGACCTAAACTCAACCATGCCTAAAATCACCTAAAATCAACCATGCCTAAATGACCTAAACTCAACCATGCCTATAATCACCTAAACTCAACCATTCCTACAATCACCTAAATGCAACCATGCCTAAATGACCTAGACTCAAAACATGCCTAAAACCTACTAACCCATTCATCTATCCTCATCATATTCTTCCCTAGCTTATGGGAGAACTACATCGCCTAAGGCCACTTTTCACCAGGGCTATGTAGGCAACACTCCAAGGGCATAGGGCCCTTGGAGGTTAGCTCGGTCCACTCTCTACCCTAACCTAAATTTCCACCCAAAATTTTTCTATTCATAGTATACCTTAGTTAGTTTCCATCTTATAAATTACTTGGAAATTAAACGAAAATACAAATATATAAACATGTATATCTACCTATTTCTTACATCATCATATCATACATCCATTATTTCACATTTCCATGATATCAAATATTTTAGAAATATAAACCATCACATACATATACATCATCATTTATTTCCCATGTTACCAATAACTTGGAAATTAAATCAAAACCAATAAACATTAACTCAACCATGTCTAACTCACCTAGAATCAAACATTCCTACATGACCTAGACTCAACCATGCATATACGACCTAGACTCCACCATGCCTACATGACCTAATCCACCATGCCTAATTGACCTATAATCCATCATGCCTACATGAACTTGACTCCACCATGCCTAATTGACCTAGACTCCATCATGCCTAATTGACCTAGACTCCATCATGCCTACATGACCTTGACTCCACCATGCCTAATTCACCTAGTTTCCATCCATACACAAATAACAATGGAAATTAAAACACAAGTACATCATCCATACCATAAATCTCATCATCTATAATAATGAAAGTCTGTATATCAATATAAATATACACCGATACAAATACATACAAGTATCTCCAAATGCTCAGATACATCCTCACCATCTTTGGCATACAAGCCAATATAAGATCAAAATCTCAAAACTCTCATGTACATCCTCACTATCATCAACACACAGGATAATATATATCAAAAAAGATGACTTAAAAATCATATATGGTGACTAGTCATCACTCCATATGATATCCATTCTGTCTCATCTGTCTCCTCCTCCTCACCTCTACCTAACGACTTGCCAACATCTCTCCACCTAGTATGGGTCTTAGTATAATATCCACTGCCTCCTGTAGTTGGGTCTAGCCTCCATGAACTCATCACCTCACCTTGACCCTATCTCTAGGATTGTCTGACCTCCTGTGCTCTCTAAGCTATGAGTGCGGGATATAGTCCTCTCACTTCACTACCTATTATGCTATGTACTTAGCATAGGAGGGGACATCTATCCCTGCAGTCATCAGATGGTCCTAGTAATATCGTGCCTCATTCGGGCATCCTTGAACCTCACCATCGACACTATTTGAGGTGGTGCCATGGGTCTCACAACAACTTGTGAGCTTTTTCCTACTAGGGCTGGCCTCGGACCCTATACTTGTGCTCCCTTCCTCCTCCCTATACCTGGGGACCTTGTCCTATCATCACTTCCTGTAGTGTGGGACCTTGTCCCCGAGTTTTTGGTGGTGCTTGTGCTGTAATATATAGGCCTGTAGGGCCACAACTTGAGCCTGTGTGGCCAAATGGCCCTACAAACCTACTACCTATGCTTGTAAGGTGGCAACCTATCCCCCATCTCCATCTCCACCCTGTGCGGGTGCTCTGTCCCTATGTAACTTAGGCTTGTAGTGCTGACACATGATCATATAAAATGGAAACTTGTGCCTCTGACCCTATATGAGCTGCCCCCAAAACTATAATTTGTGCTTGCATGGCGGTCACCTGACCCTGCAAGGTATCCCTCTACATTGTGATGGTGGCTAAGTCTGGCTGCCCTGGCCTTGGGGGTGCCACTCATAGTTGTGCCACCTACCACTACCTATATCTATCAATGACCCCAACATCATCAATCCATCCTGTCTACCACCTACTCCTCCTACCCTGTTGGCACACTCGATCGTGGTGGAGACATAGGTCTCTCCATGTCATCTCTCCTATACTAAGGGAAGGGTGGCGACACATCATGTGGAAACCCAAACTTCCATCTAATCCTATCTATGCGTATCATCTCATGCTCGCCAGAACAACACCCCTGTATCAACCTAAGAAACTGTGACTCCCTAAAATCTTCCATCATGTCTCTATATGAGGGATAGATAACATATGGCCTCCAAAACAATATCCACACTAGACAATCCCTCCAACACCTCCTATAATATGAAACATCATGCATGGCCCTAGCCACCCTGTGCTTCCCACCAACTAGTACCCACCATCTATAGCCGACTTTGACCAAGCCACCCCTCAAACCAATCAAGTTAGGGAAAACTAACTGGATGCACACATACAATGTGCTCATATGCCCAACAATGCAAAAGAAAAGTGCAACACAAACTGAACCACCATAACCTCCCATAGGCCCATAGCTCCCTATACAGCTACACCAGAATGTCGGTGCCCATGCAAAATAAATCCACTCCTCCACCATGTCTGGAGCACTCCCATCAATGATCATGGGAATCTACCACCCTCGACATCTGGTAGGGTGAAACAACATACCACCTCCATCATCAAAACAACCAACCTCGTCTCCTAAGGATGGGCTACATACATCTCTCTGTAGCTGAGGCTCATGCTATGGTACCTCAACTCACCCATCACCTCCCCAAACACAACCACTATAGGCTCCATGGAGGCCTATGAAGAAATATAATACACTCACTCACCCATAATTGGTAGCCACATAGGATCCTATATACATCCTCTAGGGTGACAATAATCTCACCTATCGGTAAATGGAAAGTGTTGGTCATTTGAATCCCATCTATCGATGAGTGCAACCATCAAACTAGGATCTCGACTACACACCTATAGTGTTAGATCCCAATCAATCCAACATCAATCATGTGCTCCCACTCCTCTCTGTGATCACACTCGACCACATATCTACCAATAATGGTGGTACTCTATCCCGCATACGTAGCTAGTCCCTAGCATGCATCTAACAAAACACAACATTGTTAAGACCTCACTACCTCCAATTACGTCTTAACCCCAACACCATACCCAATCACACCAATCCTGCTTACCCCATTTACCTAATTCAAATACCAACCTCCTACCCTTTACAATCATGACTCATTACCTTCACATTATTTCACCTACTCACCTAACCCATCTATCCAATGACCACATGTTACCCTTACCCCTCTACAACCAACATTACTTGCCCTTTTTGACCTCTTTTTCCTTTTGCAACATAACCCTTCTTACCCCAATCCCTCTTTCACCCTAACCATGCATCGGTCTCCTAGACCATCACCGGTTCTCCTTGACTAACATCGGTTCTGATTAACCGGTGTTGGTCACCTTAGTCTTGACCGATGTTGGCTACATCCGACCAACATTGACCAAACCTTGACCGATGTCGGTCTCTGATGTGACCCCCAAAACTGAAACCCCCTCTTCTATTTCTAAAAATTGACAAAAACCACCCTATAATCCTAATTAATCCCTAACACTTACACCCCACATTTATTTCTCCCCTACTTAGCCTATATTTGACCTCCTCCCCCATTTCATCTATTTTTCACCCATATTTCAAAATTAACATTCCCCCCAAAAATTTCTTCATTATAAAAACACAATTGGAGAAAAAAAAATACAAGATAGAAAATTACGCCTACCTCATCTCGATGGCATCTACATGGTGGCATATGTGGCAACTACACGCTGCAATGGTCCACCCAACCCCTCTCCACCTCTACCATACCAAAATCTACCTCACACCTCTCCACCAATCACACGTCTCCAACTACACTAGTGGACCCATCTACTTGGCTCCTCTCAACACTTATCACCTCCACCTCAGCTTGGTACAACATTTTTCTTTTTCCCCCAAAAATGTACAAATCACTCATCTCTACCATTTTCTCAAAGTCAATAACAACAATGATTTCATAAAATATGGAATTTTAACTTTATAACCCTAACTCCCATGACCGACGTCAGTCATACAAAACCGACGTTAGTTACCTTATAACTAACATCGGTCATTTGCCAATACCATTTCCTCCACATTTTTCCTATTTTGACCTAACCTCATTACTGCCACATACCTTTTTTCTAGTACCAACACCCATTGTACCCTACCCACAAGCCTAAACTACCCCTACAATTCCTTAATTGTGTTTAGGATTTGTTATTTTACCTATACCTTGGCCTTACCCATGCCATGACCTATTTACCTAGACTTGACCTACTTTGTGTGACCATTGAACTTGTGTACTCGCTATACCTTGTGATGTCATTACCTATGTTGTTTTAGCCTAACAACCATACCTTTCCTATTTTTATGTGCCATTTATCCCGACCAAACCCGTGGTGTACCGGATCATACCTAAACATTCCTACACCTAACCTAAATTGTGTTTCTAGACCATATCCTATACCCTGGATACCTAAATCACTTCACCCTTGTTTGGATAAACCTATCAACCTTGGATGATGTAGAGTTTGTAAGCTCTTCAACCTGGTACCGTGTTGTAGTCTATACATGTGTGTGTGCATTTGATTGCCATTACCCATTACCCAATTTGACCATGGGCCATTATTTATTACCCAATTTTACCATTACCCATTACCCAATTTGACCCTGACCTATTACTTATTACTTGATTTGACCATTACCCTTTACCCAAAGTACCCATACCCTTCCCCACCTACCTTAACTTACACCAACTACACATTTATCAAACCACTCACCGACTCCATATAACACCTCATCAATTCCTAGTTTAAGGGGGATCACCTTTTCCCACACTTGGGGAAACTCCTCTCACCCATACATGGGGCAATCACTTCTTTTTTTTTCAGTGTCGCTTACCAATACAAGCTACGCGACAAAAAGGGGGAAATGTAAACACCAAAATTAGGTCATACTACCCTTATAACCCCATTAATTAAATTAACCATACCTTACATATTCATATCCCATAGTGCACATGATTAATTGAATTAATTACTTTAATTAATTTAATTAACATCCTCACTTGACCACCTCACCCAGCCAACTCACCTAGCCACCTCACCCCATGACCCACTCAAACCCCATTAATGGCCTAAGACCAAGTCTAAGCCTATCCTAACCAACTAGGACTTAGTCTAAACCTAGAATTAACTCTTATTAACAAACCTAAGAGGAATCTTACTCATTCCCCATGGTCTATCACTCGAGACTCGGAAAAAGATTGAAGACCATGCCAAAAATAACAACAATCAAGCTATTTTTGGCCAACCTAGATATTCCCACCTTAACCGATGCAAGTTATACCTCAAATAATGTCGGTCCCTAACCATCATCGGTTAGGTTAAATACATTTCCAAAATCCTTTACTGAGGTTGGTCATTCAATTTAGGATCTCATATGAATAGAGACTTGGAGCACTTAGATTTTCTGAAGCACTTCAGGAAAAGGAAAATACATGGGAACACTACCAACAACCATTGGCATCCATCATCTTCTTCACAATCACAAATATATATAGATAAGCACAAAGGTTCAAACTTCTGTGGCATGAATGTAACTTGTCTTCTCTCCAAATCTCTACCATCATAGTCTTCATCACATGTACTCTCCAGACCCATTCTTCATTAAGTACCTAATATCTCTTCATTTATCTCTGTTTTCTTTCAATAAGATTTATTATTCATCTCAATAATTTATTCTTCTTTACATCCGTACACATCCCTTCCTCCCACCAACTTATCACCCTACCATACCTAGACCTTCCACCTATCTTCCCCCTATCCTAATCATCTATGAACCTTTTAGACCATTCCATGACCTCACCCCCACCATTTCTAGCCTCTGTGCAATCATAGAGAGTCTGAAAGACCATTTCTAAGAGATTTTTATTAATTTCCCCTATCGACATTGTTTAGCCAAATGTCATCGGTCATCTTCCAAACTAGCATCGGTCACACAACCGATGTCGGTTACTATGTTTGGAAACATACCTCAGACCAATGAGCTCATACCCATTCCCTAACAACCCAAGAATCACTCCTAATCTTTACCAAACCTTACCCAGAGCATGTACCTGATCTACAACCCAATATCATCCCATCACTTAACCCGTTTTGACCTCAATCACCTTTTATCGATCTTTTCTTATTTGTTTTGTATGAGATACCTAAATCATTTCAATTCCAATAAGATTGTTATTTCATGTTTATTTTGGATAACATTAATATTGTTATTTAAAAAGTGGATTGACATCCTGTTCAGAAGCATCACGCTTCTGGATCTAGCTTCTACTAGGCAGTCCACTTGTTGTTTTATTTAACTCTATCTGGTGGTATTATTTTACATTTTATAGGTAGTTCCTCCTAGCCAAAAGGGAGTATTCACAATCAACATTGGATCAGGAAATCAGAACGCACACACAACCTTCAACCGACATCACAAATAGGTATTCCTCCTTGGCCTATCACCCTTATCTATTTCATTAATTTATCTTTGTGTGCTATTTACAGAGGCCTCAATACATAGGTTTACTTATGTGCCTTTGGTTGAGCTTTAATGTGGACAAGGTAGATTATGACTACCATACTGTTAGAAAAACTTATGTTTATCCATGTCAGTTTACCTAAATTGAGAGGATCATTTCAGATGTTATAAATATGAAGCCATTTAGTTTGGCTATTGGGGAAAATGGAGCAAAGTGCTTGTTTATCTCCATCTTAATCCTAGGTTGGAAAATAACAAGTATGTGGAGAATGAGTTCATGCTACTAGGGTCACTTAAGGGAAAACATATAGTTCAGAATGTGGAAGCTCCAAATCGTGCCTTGATCATAGAGATAGATGAAGAACAAGAACATGAGTATACCGGAGGCTTGGTCCATAGAGGTTGGAGGAAGCCCACAAATAGAGTGGAAAGTGAGTGAGCGGATACTCCACCACAAGCGCAAGAAGGAGAGGAAGACTTGGATGTTTATGTATTCCCTGAAGAGTGCTATTTTAAGAGGGTATTAAAAAGAACCATGACCCAAGGCACGGGAACATCACAACCTTTATGAAGGTCACCTTGAATATCCCCTCGAAAGAAGCATCGAGAAGAAGAAAAGAAGAAAAAGCGTAGCAACGAGGAGGCGGAGGAGTCCAAAGAGAGTAGTGAAGGAACCCCGGTTCAACCATAAGATGTGGAAGAACCCGGGGAAGAAGGAATTAAGGATGAAGAGGAAGGGGTAAAAGAAAAAGAAGAAACTATTCGTGAGTAGCCTAGCGCACTGTTACAACTCGGGTAGGAGAAGTACTGAACTCCAAACCTTGACGCCCGGGTTCCTAAGGGGCCAAGGAAAAGATAAGTGAAGAGTATGTGGCATTGAGTTTGTACTATGCTTTGAGGACACAAGAAAAATCATCCGTGCCTAGTTTTAAAGCACTTTGTGGAACTTAAGGAATTATATGGATAAGAGTTGATGGATCAAGATATGACCACTACACGCACAAGGAAGAAACTATCCTAGTCCATGCAGACCCATATGGATGAACTAGATTTTGATGTATGTGAGGAGTCCTATGTCTCAAGAAGAGTAAAGAAGGCACCAAAAAGTAGGAACATGACCATAAATCCCACTCTTATGTTTGATGAGTAGGTAAGCAATGCTTTAGTCAAGGTATCTACTGAGGTGGTGCAAAGAAATATTAATAAGGCCGCCACCATTAGAGTGTTGATGGAGGTTAACAAGGACAAAAATGTAAAGATAGAGTGGTTAAAGGAAGAGAAGGAACAAGAATGTGTAAATAATGAGGCTTTTTTTGGTATGGATTAAGAAATTGGTGATTAAATTCTAAAGGCAAGGCCTCATCTTGAAAAAAAAGGTATCTAAAAATTTTATTTTCGTTATGCATTATGTGCACACTTTGGTTGATTTGGTGTTAGAATATGGACAACTTAGAATGCCCACAAAAGAAAAGATACTTGAAAAGAATAAGAGAGATAAAGGGCCTATGTGATCAAGAAAATCTTAACTTACGAGGCATTGCTCCAAAATTTGAAGGATGAGCTAAAGAAAGTAGACCAAGCTCTAAACTTGTGTGCAGCACCAGAGGTAATAATAAGGACCAGAAATCTAGTTGAAGATAATGAAGTTCTAGCAGTAATGAAAGATGAGACTTTAGGGCACTTAGAAAGATTAGCACTAGTAAAAAAAAAGCACCAAGCTCTTGCAACAGCCCAAGATCCACATAAAGAGAGGATAGATGATATTGGGAAGCTCATAGAACAAAATATGGATCTTCTGGAAGGAATGATGTCTGCTATGGCCAATTTTTTCTAAGGGTACTACAGAATGAGAAGGAAAAGATCACTCAGGATGAACTAGATACCATAGCCACAAACATTCTAGAAAATAAAAGGACAATGCTAGATGACTAGCAGAAACTAGAGGTAGAAATCAAACTTGAATATCTAGAGCTAATCCTCCTAGTTGAAGGAGATGTAGAGTAAAGATTCATTATTTTGTACATTGATTTTTTCTTTATTTCAATTCTTATTATTTATTTTTAGGGACACTGGAAGGAATTCCCATTGTCGGAAAAACAATGTAATTTAGTGTGGGGTAA
The DNA here is from genome assembly GCA_018340775.1 of Taxus wallichiana var. yunnanensis. Taxonomy (NCBI): domain Eukaryota; kingdom Viridiplantae; phylum Streptophyta; class Pinopsida; order Cupressales; family Taxaceae; genus Taxus; species Taxus wallichiana. The sequence continues at coordinate 97,825,586 of CM031244.1, read as the reverse complement.
AGTTGAGTAGACATAATATTGTTCTAAGGAGAAGACACAAAAATAATATGCATGTGGGAACAGGGTGCATTTGAAGGTGCGGAATAATAGGAAAGAAAATGCACGCCAAAATTTTTGGTTTGGAATTATCCATTTTTAAGGATACAAGATATTTTTGGAGATACCGTGCGAAGTATACATCGAGATGGAGACTTATACGACATGCAAATGGTATTTTGGGAACGAGCGGCTGATAAGCACCATGCAAGGTTATAGTTAATACTACGATTAGTTCATCTATTAACAATAAGACATTTATTATGAGTGCACTTTCATGTGTGCATGTTATTGTAAAGGCACATGGCTATTATCAACATGTGACCTATTTTGAGAAGTGCGTAAGTGGTGAAGGGCAAGTCCCCACCTCTATAAGTATGTATTGAACTATGTAGTTTAGGGAGAGACTAGAGGCTAAGTTATTGTAGAGTTATGCTCTGGATTTGATGCGTGCATGACTTATGGATATACTTTATAGTGTAAGAAGCTTTAGTGTTTTACATTGTTCAATGCAATGTATGATATTGGTTGGATAATGGTTTTAGACATAAGCTGAAACTAGTTCATGTATGGTTAATATTATTACAATTATTGTTAAATTCATGATTCTATAAGATATAGATCTGGATTATGCAATTGTGGAATGTTTATGTTTAATTATGGATATGAATATGTCCTATCTTCATCATACTAACATCCTACACAAACAACTCTAAAGAGGGGCCCGATGTGACTTTGCGCGCTTTGGGTGAGCACTCGGCTCAGGTGGGTGATGTGCTAGTAGGCATGGGTTATTCATAGTAGATTCTAGGCTGCATCACATGATCATACATGAAGATTGCATCATGATCAAACATACCATTTATCGAGGAACTAAGAATCAAAACATATTTCTCAAAAAACTTAGCACCATTTAGAGCAAGTGTAATGCATATTACAATTGTAAAAATATACCTATTGAAGGATGAATTATGGCCTATAATGCATATTACAATTGTACTTGATAGATGAATTATGGCCTATATTGCAAATATTGAAGGATGTGGAAGATGATGTGGAGACGTACGCGATGTCATTAAATCAATAACCCAATTATAATTATGTAATTTGTCCTAGAAATTTAATTGATAACACCTTTTTGTATAATGTGTGTGATTATCTTTAGTAATGTTATTTTGTATAATGTGTGTTTATCAATCAACGAAATCCTTTATTCATAATCTAGCCAATGCATGGGAAAATATTGATGATTCCATCTATTTTTATTGTGTCAACCTACCTCACACGAGTCAATGGACTAATTAATTTGGTTGTGCTTTCACCGCCCTCACTCATTTTCTCATGTTTCTCTATGTTATTTTCCCCTTCCCTCTCATGATGTCTACCTATGTTCCTTTCATCCTCTTGCATGGTAAGAAGCCAAAAATGGATTTCCTCTCTCTTATGTCTTCCACTCATCTTCACAATTTCTTCCACATAGGCTCCACACATGTTTTGAATGAGATTGAGAAAGTCTTGGGTGCAAATTATCTTGAGAGTACCAAGAGAGCTTGTGTTAACTCTGAGATTACAAGTGTCTTTGTGTTCATTTACCCACGTCATCATATATGTTTGTCCAAAGATTTGACATAAGTATGCCTTCCTATTCTCTTTTCCAATTTGTATCCTTGTCTGTCTCCTTTTTGGGTTGACAACATGATTTGTGATGCCCTAGAATTGAAAATTCGGGCCCTCCATCAATATGCCAAGATCTGCTCAAAACATCTCTCGATCGATGGGGTGTCCATCTCCAATGTGCCATCGCTAGACCTGGTTGTGCTCACAAAACCTACCCCGCCCCTTCTTGATCACGTGGTGTAGTTAAAGACTATTTCTGGCTCATCCTTTTCCTTTCTCAAGAAGATTGCAATGCTTGGCTCGGTGGACCAATTAGAGGTGGAACCCTAAGGTTTCTCTATTATTCCCCCTTTTTTGTTCACCGCTCTATGTTTTTGTAGGTTTGGTTATTCATGTTACATTTTGGCCTTATTATTTATAATCTTTCCTACTAGTTTTTGGTTTTTGTATGTAGCCCTTCATCGATCAAATATTTCGATACTTGTAGGGTGGGGACCCATCAACCCTCCGGTTGTGTGTGACTATCTTAATAATGTTAATATGTATAATATGTGTGACTATATTTAGTAAATTTATAATACAATAAAGGATTTAAATGATAATATATAAAAAAATTTACATGACATTTTTATTTACGGTGAATTATTATTTGATTAATGTTAATTTACCTAGATAAGCTACGGCATTACCTAGTGAGTGTTAATTTTACACTCTCTTAATTTTATTTTTAAAGTCATATTATCCTCTTGACTTCAAACTCTCTGCTGCACAAATTTTTCACATCGGTTTAAGGAATATAAGGAATTGAAAAATTATCACCCACTTCAACAATAAGTGTGTTCATATATATCATGAAAATAATTTTAATTTACTATGATTTATTCTGTGAATTTGGGATTCCAGTGTGACGAATAGTTTTACAATGAAATTCAAATAATTCTTAAAATGATTTACCATAATTATACCTTTAGAAAATAATCATTTTTATCATAGGAAGAAGGAAAATTTCCCAAGGATTCTAACGCAATTTGAATTCTTGAAAATGGATGAAAAATGAGCGAGATACGACCATATATGTTATCTAGGGCATGAGGGTTGAAAAAAACAATGCATAATCACAATTCATGATTGGAATGGTGAAAAATGATTTACTTTTACCCCTTTTATAGCCTTTTGTTTGACAACGACTCGATAAAATGGACAATTTTAGGGTTTTAATGGAATGTGGGGAATTGAGGGGCTTAAGTAATGTTTATCATTTTCCCTTTATGTTGCATATATGATGGGGTTTTGGGAAACAGAGGCCCGAGGGTATAAGGGACATGAGGGATCAAAAATCTGAAATACCCGTAACATGAACCAAGACTATAAATTGCTGAAAATGTTTGATTGCGAGGAGCATAGGGCCAGGAGGAACAATGGCCGGGAGGGGATAGTTTATTAGAAGTATCCTCAATACTAAGGAAAAGGAAAAGGCTTGTGGGTAGAAGGTAAGTGCGGAGAACATGTAGCTACGGGAATGGAGGACTGGATGGAACAAAGGTCACAAGTTCTAACATTACCCAAAGTACCTGAAATACAAAGAGAATCCAAGGTAGTGTGGATAGTTCGGATATTCGGTCAACACAAGGTGTAATGGAACAAGAGGATCGAGGGACCAAAATTTATGATGTATCTACATATAAAAGAAAACAAAGACTTGTAAATAATAAATAAGTGCAGAGATAAAAATGAACTAAAAGGAACAAGTTCCTTTGTTCCACAGACTTCCAAAAATCCCACAATAGAAGAATTTTACAAAAACAAATAAAACAAGGACTTGTGGGTAATGAAGGACTCTAAAACATAAAATATCCACACAAGGGAAACATATTATTGTGGGTAAACAGGGGATGTAAGGAACATAAGGCTTGAGGGAGCATGTTCCTCATGTTCCTTCAAAACCTAAAATTACTTTGCGATAGAAAGGAACTTGACCCAAAATACCTCAAATTGGCTAACTATTTGAATTTTTCACTTCCTAAAGACTTCACAAAGGCAAATAAACCCGAAAAAGGGGTCACTTGACTAAAAATTTCAAAATGTTTAAAAATTTGCACATTTTTCTAGGTAACTGAAAAAAATTTCCAACTATTTTTATATTTGTACCTTTTTCACTAAAATAATGATATTGGTTATAAGGACATTCACCAAAACTATGAAACTTGTTATAGGGACATTCGCCACGATTTCTATAATTTTTTTGGGGAGGGTGGGGTTCCTTAGAATTTTCTTAGTCCTTGGTGGTTGAATATCTCCTCATCTGGCACCTCTCTCACCTTCCCTCTCTCAATCTCTCTCATTTTTCCTATAAGTATGGAACTCATGCATTATAAAAAGGGATCCTCTTTTTTGTGTAGACACAAAATCATACACTTTATGAATTATTTAATCCCGGTCTCATACTAATATTTAGCGAGTTTTTGAGTGAAGAAAGTACTAATTAACCCTCGTCTTTTAGCCATATTATTTTATTTTCTTTCGTCATTCCCGACCTCTTTCACCCGCATTCCTAGTCGGTTTTCATCATTTTAAATTATTTTAGCCTTGGTGAGGGGTGCCCATATTATTACTAGGGTGCCCATGGGTGCCTGGTCCCACCAAGGGTGCCCTAATCCTTTTGGAATTTCTTTCCACTTTTTGGGATTTTTCTAACTATTTGAGATCTTTATCTTTTTGTGGTCGACCATTTCGGGTTAATTATGAAATTAGATCAAGAGAACCCTATAAATATAAAGTTATGAGACCATAATGAGGGACCAAGCACTATTCACTACTATCATCCACCTAGAGTTACATCCATTTGGAGATCATTTGCATCCATTAGCTCCATCACAAGGACAAGGTTGGTTCATCTGCATCACACAAGCATAGGGGGAGGGATTCTATTTTATTCCATACACATATTATATGACATTTTCTACATTTAACTATTTCTCACTACTTCACAAAGTACGAATGGCATAAGAGTACTTAGGGAACATTATGCGTACACACTAGAACTACATTTGGGTCCAAAATGTAGTGCAACACTTAGTTAGTAAGCCCAATTTTGTGGCAACTGAGGTCATTCTAACCCATTCATTTGTATTCTTCTTTTTTAGGGGTTTGCTTTACTTCTCTTGGGTATTTTATGGGTCTTCTATACATCTTGGATTATCAATGACACTTGACAATATGCATTGAGTCTAATGTGACAAATAATGAGGGTTTTGAAACACCTACTAAACATGTGAAACTTAGTTCCGCACCTATTGCATAGACCAGGGAACCCATTTTGCATACCGAGAGCCAACTGGAGCCCCAGTCCCTTTCCAGTGCTCTAGTTTAGAGAATTAATCCAGATTCATCCTTTTTAGGTTCTCTGCATAGTTGTTCCTACTTCCAGATTATTTTGTTCATTCTACGACACGTCTAGCAGACTTCTCCAATCAGCTAAGTTCATTCTAACTCTCTTATTACTCTATGGTTTTAAAATTTCCATTTTCATATTTTCTTGGGTCATTTTACATAGTCTTTTACTACATTTAGATGTCGTTATAAATTAGATATCCCATTTTTAGTTAATCGATTTGCAACCACACCATGCCAAAATGAAGGCCAACTTCCCTTGAGTTATAGACCTTGTATTTGGTCTCGTAATGTATTTTTGCCTTATGCCATTCTTGTAATTAGTTTATGCATATTTTAGCATTAAATATTGTGTTTGTGACTATTCTTTACCATACACTCATGTTTATTGCATTTTTGCCTCTTGGTTTTTTGTTTGGTATGTTGTGTGTGTTTTCTACTTATAGGGATTCTATTTTTGTGTGTTATCAATGTGTGGGAGGGGTTCGTAAACCTGGTTTTGGGTTTGTGGCATGTTTTTCTGCCCTTCACTCTTATATTTTCTTCCCTTTCTTCCCCTTTTGGAGAGTGATCACCCCTTCTTTTCTAGTGCTATCACTGCCCCTTTTAGCTTAGGATTTTCTTTTTACATCTCTTTACGTATTTATTTCTTTGGTTCCTTGGATGTGTTAGTGTAGGTTAGTTGTAGGAGTAGTTTTGACATTAATTTAGATAGGTTGAGGATCCATTCTTCTACGAAGGTTTGTCTCAAGCCACAAGTCCCACACTTGGAGACAATCCCATATTGCCTCAAATTTCTAGATCTCTCATGATTTAGAGCAAGGTGTAATTTTAATCTCCAATAATAACAAAGAGGTTATGCAAAATATTCAGACCTTTTAGAACAAGGGAAACATTTAGGTGGAAAACTCTGTGGAAAGAAGATTTTTGCATTTTTTTCAGAATCTTCAAAACACCATATCTTTTGATCCATAGCTCCATTTGACATGAGATTGGTCTCATTGGAAGATTTTTTCAGAGGGATTCACTAAAAGATAAATTTTGAGGATAATTATGGAGATACTTGGGTGTTTTCATGACATAGTTTTAGGTCACTTTTGTAATGAAATGATTCTCAATTCAATTACAAATACTTTTATTTAATTCCTTTTTGTCTAATGATGCTTCTTGGATGGTATATTCTCCTCATAACCCCATAAAAATAATGAGAATAGTTTGAATGATTTGTGCTATAAGAAATGAGATTTTATCAGTGGTCTAATGCATGATTATGGTTTAGATGGACAATTTTCATCTCAATCTTCTCACCATATTTCATGGACATCCATTGATCTAAGTTAGATCTTAGATGCATAGAAAATATCTAAGGATTTTCTTACAAACCAAGGAACCTCCATGGGTGTAGATCATCATGAGATTGAGATATTAAATTTTGGGCCAGTTCTAGGGTAGTTTAGAAGGGTCAAGTAGGCTAAGAATATCCTATGGCATATTGGATCCCTTCTCCTATCTTGAATGTAAGGAAACTGTTCTCGATTGGTTTCTAAGTGCTTCAAGTTTGTGTAGAATTTTGTATTTGAATTGTGTAATGTGTTCACTACCTTCCAAATGATAAGGAGATATTTTGTATTTCTTAAGAAATAATATATAGTTTTTTGTGATTATTATCTATCATTTGGCTTGTGTTATTGCGTCTTACCTTTCTATCTTATTATTGTATGATGTGCATGGGTTATTTTTGTATAATTCCAATCCATTATGGTCCCTTACATAGAGGATTAAATAATTTGAATATAATATGGATTGTGTCTCATATATGCCCTTTTTTACCGCGTTCATTTCTTTTTTCCTTGATCTCAGGGAGAGTGGCCCCTTCAAACTCTGGTTTATCACCATTCTTTTCCAATTTAAGCACTCTTTCTCCCTCAAATTTGTAGATATTTAGTTAGATTAGAGTAGTGGTTAATCTAGATATTTTAAGGAAAGGATCCAACCTTATTTTGGAGGTTTATCTCAAGGGTGAAGGTCCCACACCTTTTGGTTCCCAATCGAAACCCCAAAAAAGGAAAGAATGAGAGAGGGGGCTAGGAGAAAATATAGACCTATTGATGTGTAATTTTGTAGCCGACAATTAAAATATCTATTTGTCTTGACCATTCCTTTAGGAATGACAAGGAGGCATCCTACTAAGGATGTGGCTAATATATTGCTACTTTATGGATTTTCCTGAACTAAGGTGAGAGGACCTAAGGGGTGGCATGAAAGGGAGAGGGATATATATAGCCTCGACCCTCAAACTTGTTGGAAATTCAATCTAAGGATAAATAAAACTTCAAAATTCAACACTCATTCAAGAGAATGGTCATAAATAACTACACTCACTTGTATTTTTAAACACAAGCCACTAAAGACAGATTGGATGTGATAAACAACATCATTATGGAATGAATTTGATGATAACTTGGAATAGAATGACACTTGAGATGTTAATATTCACAATTCATGGTAAATAAACTCAAATTAAACAAGGGTATGTGTGAATTGTAGGAAAATATCATGTTGGATATGCAAAGGGAGATTAAATTTATAAGGGTAGGTAAAGAAGATAGTGTAAATGAAAGTAAATGTGTATAGTAATGGGGGAAAGGGATATTAAGAGCAAGTAGATGCATTAACCATGTTGTCTTGATAATTCTACATGCGTTCACACTTAAAATCAAGAAAAAATCACTCTCCAAAGGTTGTTTTCCCTCATGGAAACCAAACAAGGAAAAAAATGCAAACTAACCCTTGAGACCTCAATACAGATTCATCGATAATGAAGCCTTATGCACTCGGTATACTAAATTTATAATGCTAAAGGACACCCTAGGGAAGATAGATATGCATTTACAAAAATTACATAAAAGAGATTTACAATTGAAACAAATGGTGCAAAGTAACACTACAATGCAACAAACCTTCAATACCCAATCACACAATTAAACACAAAATGATTTTTGAATTTATTTGGCACAATAAACACACTATTATAAGGGAGATAATCATTTATTGGTTTTAAGATCTGTTTATAATGAGAAAGATCAAATTTATTCATGGTAGAATTTATCTTGTATGTCTATTTATAGAGAAGACAAGGGAAATATATAGAAGATGAGTCTTAAAGTCTACTAATTGTTGTACATGAGTAACCACCTTAGCATGAACTTGAAAATAATAATTACAAGTATCTAGATATTTGTAGAGCTACTACACAATCATTAACCCATGCTCGGATCTTGAAACCTCCAATTTTGATCTCATAAGAGACAAAATGATTTTTCTAACCACTTTTATGACAAAAATTTTCATATTTATACATTCATAGCCTCAACTTAGAAAAATATTCCATGTTAATGCCCAATCAATGGTTGAGATGGTGATCCATGTGAATTGAGGGAAAATCAATGAAGGAACATGTAATCGGGGAGATGAAAGAGGGAAAAAATGCCAAATGTCCACTCCACAATGAATAAATTATCCATTCATCATCTAATGGGGGTATGAAGGGCATATTCCAATTATAGAAGCATCCATTGGTGAAGGAGGATCATTCCAAACATCCACAACTGTAAATGATTCCTGAAAATGACATTTAACAGCTTAAATTTTTTTGTAATGTACTTCTCTAAAATTATCCACCATTTTGCCCCAAATTGATCTCTCCGGTAAGTCCTCTCCAAGATGTTCCTAATACAACAAGTTTCACTAAAAATGGATGCCCAAATCAAAAGTTATGAGAAAATTTGTAAATTTTCTTAACAACTAAATGTAATGGTGGTCTCATGGGACACATGGAAAAATTTGATTAGTCCCTTTATTTTCTTAGCAAGAAGGAAACGTGTCATCACCTAATTGGATGATCAATTTTTAGTGACTTTGGGAACATAGGAATAATTCTAAGTGTTCCTTAGAACACTGAAATAACTGACATGTGAGGGTGAGTGGAAAATCACCAAAGGGATATAACCAATAAACAACTCCTTAAGTTCCTTTGGTGCCCAAATTAACCAATAGAAGGGATGATGAAGTAGTGGAAGTGGGAATGCAAGGAACATAGTAACAATTCTAGTCATTCCACTAAAACATGATTTTCCTAATTTTGACCACGTGTTTGGCCTTGGGCGGTAATGTAGTGAAATCGAGAATTGGGAATGGGTGGAAATATAGAACAATTATTTGCATTCCTCAATATTCAGATTCAATTGATAGGGAATGGTTTCTTACAAAATTGAGTAAGTGTTTAGATCAAATGGAGTCTTAACAAAGGAGGGAGGTGATTGAGACACTTTAAAAGCTTTGTAAATGGCCAAGGAGTGAAAAACACCATGAAACCTAAAAATCAATCATGTAGTTTCTCTAAATTCACTTCAACATGGCAAAAACACTTAGAATCATTACTTAACCTACAATCCTCTGAAATATCTCCTTCTTCTTGAACATTGTAAAGTAACACTTGGAACACCACAAACCATGTACATTAGCCTATTTAAAGTTCTTCAAATCATAGACAATGCAAGAAAATAACATGGAACATTATAAACTTGCAAGATCATTCTTGTAACTTCTTCAACATGCACATGAACCGTAGGGATCCCCTCAAGCATTTTTGAAACAAAGTAACAAACACCTTAGGGAACCAAGGAACAAAATGAAGGTTATGACAAGGCTCAAATCAACATACCAATGAAAAATCTTGCAAGGCATATGCACAATGATGAATAACATGGGAAAGGAAGGGTCACCTAAATAACAATGTGGAACTATGAAAAGATGGTGCCAATGATATACAAGGATCAAAATGGGACCAATATTGGCTCTAGCTTGAGGATAGACACCCCTAGTGGGTATCCAAAGAACCACATAAAATATAGTGGATGAAGTAGACTAAGTGCCTATCCATTGGGAAAAGGATTCAAATGGGAAAACACTTGATTTTTGCATTTTCAGATCACATATGTTACAAATTTATGCCAAAACAACAAAAAGGGGAAAAGGAAACACAAAAAAGGGGAATAGAAAAAATGAAAGAATATACATTATACAAGGGGAATGATTTAGGATACCAAGGGGAATGATTTAGGATACACCTAATCCAAAGAGTGTTTGAGATGCCTACCATTGATAAGAAGCTAAAGAATTTCACCATCTAAATCTCTTAACAAAAGGTTTGTGATTTAACAAAAATTAAATTTTGTAAAACCCTAGATATTGCAGAGTCACATATGATAAAAACATATTAAATTATAGATTTGACACAAACAAAAAGCTAATGAAATATGAAACCCTAAGTATAAGAGAGAGAGAGAATAAAATAATTAGCTGATTTTGCACTTAATCTCAAGTATGCTAGACCGGAAAATGATGAATAGGAAGGCCATACTGTCGTAATTACCTCTGTAAAATTTAGGAGCTATTAGATAAGCTTAGAACAGGGTGCCTATATTGAGGCTAGGGCACATAGGTACTAAAGACCTCTCATTACGCTCCCGTGACTACGTAGAGCCCAAAATTTGGTTTTTTGGTGTCGCATGATGGTTGCTAACCTTCATTGTTGGTATCCTTTATGTAGCTAGAAGATCACAAAATTCTTTTGTAACTGCAAAGAGAAGATGCCCTACAAAACCATCAAAACTACATAAAATCTCAAAAAAATAAAATATGCAATATGGGAGTTTGAATAATCTCGAAGGTCATCCGATGAGTGAACTTACGACCAAGAACTACACTACATATTTGACTCCATGTAGTTCTTGTGAGTGTGTGAAAGAATCGTTCCTAGCAAGCACTTGTGACAAGTGCACTTGATAGCAGGAAATAGTTAGATGTACTAATGTAAATAGATGTGTGGATGGAAAAATGAACTTCCCCTTCCTATGAAGTGTATGCAGAAAATGCAGTCCCTTATCCCTTGTATGGATGCTAGATGGATGCCTTTAGTGCTCTTAGATGCCTTTGGATGCAAGCTTAGGTGATGATAATAGATGCTTAGATATTGGTCCTTTATTTTGGTCACATAGTTTTGTATTTATATGATTCCCTTAGTTGAATTTTGTAATTGAAAACTAGAAGGATGACCCATAAGAAAATAAGATGCCCAAAAGATAAAAAGAGGCCCAAAGGAGGTGAGTAATATAGAAAGAGGACATGGGCTCCTAGAGGGGAAAAGGTTGCTTGAGCGTTGGTGTCTAGAGTCATAAAAGATAAAACAATAAAGTATTGAATGGGCTGTAGGGTGTGAAAGATTAGAAAGAATACAAGAAACAAAGAAAAGAGGCCAAAGATAGTTATCAATTACTAGTTTTCTCACTTAGGAATCATATGAATGCAAGTATGTGCTTAGGACCTAAAAATGTACCCAAGTGCGTGATTTTGTGTCTACATTTACCCCCACTTTATGTTGTTGAATGAATACTCGATAACATAAAGTAGTTAGAATATGCATACCTTTTGTTCCTTATAGATTTATGGTCAAAGCATGCCGAGTGGACAAGTGAAAGTGTGAAGTGATAAAAATGAAGTGTGAAAGCTAAGAAAGAGGAAGTGACCCTAGGGGTGAAGCATATGATGTTATATCATGTTTCACCTATTGTTGTGCTCCATGAAAGTATCTTTCTTGTTGCATATTAAGGACAAACTTGGAAAAGAAGAGTGAAAGAGTAGTCAAAATTATGAAAACTCTTGTAAGTATGTAAAATAATCTAAATGTGAAAAAGTAGTAAAAGGAAAGTGTGCACCTGATGAACATGAGTGCAAAAGGATAGAAATATGTCATGAAAATAATTTAGAAGAGTGAGTTTTTTTGGGTTATCTCATGCCAACAATGAGTTTTTGGGTTATCTCATACCAAGAACAAGGGTTTTGGGTGATCTCACACCAAGTGCAAGTTTTTTGGGTGATCTCACGCCATGACAGAAGAGTATTGGGGAGAGAGGTCTAGTTTTACTCTCCTTCCATGACTACTTATTGAATAAGCACCACTTTGTAAATGATACATCCCATGTTTAGGTCCATGTTTAGTTCCATGTAGAATACAAGATAGAATGCATTCTACCTTCTAAAAGATTGTGCTTGTACGATGAAAACTACTATGAACCATGCTGATATGAGAAAATAATTGTAATTACCCCTAGTCATATGCACCCAGGAAAGGTTAGGAGCACCTAGGTGTTATTGTCTGTATCTAGGCATTGGTGTCTATGCTAAATTGAGGACCCAATTTAGATTTTGGGTTATTTCTTAAATTGTAACCTGTACTGATTCTGTACTATGCATATTTGAATTGTAACTCGAGGTGTCTGTATGGGGTGATTGATTCACACAATGTATGCTCCCATCGTTTAGCATGTATGTGATGTCCCTAGGAGAATGCAGCCCAAAGAGAGGACATGATACTGATTTTATGCTATTTTTAGGTGGATACCCTGTAGGGGAGGGGAATTTCCATGGTAGAAACCAAGGCACATGCAAGCAAAATAGCTAGATACATGTGTTAGTAGAAAAATATAGAAAACATGTAATAAAAGATAGTGTAACAAGAAAGAAGATAAGACAGCCTTGAAAAGTGGGTTTCAAACATGGGACATCACTCACAATGTCAAAATATAATCAGGGCCGAAGTGGCCAAAAACATATAGTGTACACACAAGACAAAGGGCATAGCCCACAAACACTAACATATAATGGAAAACCATGTCAAGCAAAAATGTAATAGACAACCATGATGGAAAATAGTCCTATAAGGAAAATGTTGTACATGAAACAACCGTTAGCATCTTAGAAATATAAAAGTATGCCAAGAAGTTTATCTATCAATGTAAAATGACGTGCTAGTAAAAATAGGAAGTAGTATATAATGGAACAATAACACCTGTAATGTGTGAAAAAGTAGATGCCCCTAGAGCCTCGGTGGGTTTGGTAAAAGGTACTACACTAAGCATCATTGTTGCATGTAAATATTTTTAGGAAGTCTGCATTCACAAATAGAGAATATGTGAATGTGCATGTGTATATAGAAAGCATAATGACATATTATGCATCTCTGTCTAGTATGGAAAAAAAGTGTACATGTAAGTATAAGCAAGAAAGAATAAATGCAACCAAGATATGTAATATGTTGTGAATGAGTGGAATGGAATGAAATGCAATGTGAATGTGATAGGGTAGTGTGCCCCCTTGAGTATATGTGTATGTATAAGATGAGGTTTATTATAAAAGATCCTCAAAATAAAGAATGAACCATAGAACAAGAGTGTGTCATCGTGAAATGGTTTGAACTTGTGCGAATATAAAGATGGATCAATGAAGCATAGAGCGTAAAGAGTGAATGGTGCGAGGTTCATTTCAGATTTAGAACCTCAACAGTCAAGCATGAACTATGGAACTAAAGTGCGTTATAGGGTAGTCGGCAGGGGTTTATGTATAATATCATTTAAGATGCATAACGTTAAGTGGGTTCTTAAGTGGATTACTCGAGAGAGTGGAAAGGTGATAGATGATGCCTAAAAATTGTTTGTGATGACATAAGGACCGAACTAGTTAGGTTTGAATTTTCCCTTTAGGGAGCTTTGAAATTCATGTTTTTCTGATTTTATTTTAACATGAGATCACCCACATTGAATTTGCAAGGGCAATTTTGAGATTATATACTTTGGTGATTTGGGATTGATAGACTTGAAGATGTTTGAGAGCTTGGACATAGCGAGAGTCAAGCATTTCAAGTTCATGTAGGTGGTTTTTGTGATATTCATTATCTTTGAGTATGCCTTTAAGTGAGACCTGTAATGAAGGTATTTCTAGTTCTAGTGGAATGATGGCCTTGATTCTGTTTTACTAGCAAGAATTGTGTAGTGTTAGTGGGAATACACACACTAGTGTGGTAAGCCCAAAGAGCATATAGGATCTGATTATGCCAATCATCACCACTATTATAAAAATCTTTCGTAATATTTTGACAATGGTTTTATTGGTAGCCTCTACTTGGCCATTTCCCTATGGGTAATAAGGAGTGGAGAATGATTATTTAATCTTGAATTTCACACGATCTATTTAACATCCTTATTTTTGAAAGAAGACCCATTATCAGTGATAATAGCAGAGGGAATGCCAAAGCATGTAATGATGTGAGTGGTGATGAAATGACAAATATTAGGACCAATGATAGTTTTTAGTGGTGCGGATTCAACCTATTTAGTAAAATACTCCATGGTGGTAATAATGTACTTGTGACCATCAATGGATTCAAGATTTATATTTCCAATGAGATCAAAACCCCATAAGGAAAAGGGCCATGACAGAGTAATCAAATGAAGATCATGGGAAAGTGTGTGATGGATATTTCTATGTTTTTGGTATTTATCATAGTTCCTAGCATATTATAGGCAATCTTGTTCCATGGTAGGCCAATAGTACCCATGGTGTAAGATCTTGTGTTACATAGATTTTCCATTGAAGTGACCACCACATAGACTATCATGAACTTGAGATATGCCCATGACAATGTCTTTGAGTCTTAAACGTCAAAAAAATCAAGTTAAATTATTATTTAAATAATTTCATGCTAATGATGACATATCTTATTGCCTCACATTGTAGATGATGAGATTCATGAGGTTGAAGGCCATTAGGAATGATGTGTCAATAAAGAAAGTTATAGATGGGAGTGAACCATTTAGGATGGTCATTACCGCATGTGATGGCACAAGATTCAAGAGGTGAACTATCCATAGAAGGTTGTTGCAAGTGTTGGATGATGGTGGCCTGATCATCGGTGATATCTTGAGGGATAAGAAATGTCGTACTGGCCATAACATTTGTATGATGATTATATTTTTGGTGGATGGTGGTTAGAGAATAATACTCAAATGTAGCTAAAAGATTTTTAACAAGATTATTATACGACACTAGATGTTCCTCTTTAGTATGATATGTGCCATTAACTTGATTAATAATGAGTTACAAATCACCGTGTATACAAATATTGTGAATAATAAGCTTACAAGTGGTAGTGAGGTTGAGAATGAGGGCTTCATACTCAACGTTGTTATTCATGCATGAGAATCTTAAGAGATACACAAAGGGAAGATAATAACCATATGAAGTATTAAAAAATATTCCATCCCCGTTCTAAAGTGGCAAGGAGACCCATCAAAATACTCGGTCCAAGTATCAATGTCAATGTTGTATTTAGTAAAGTCATTTAATAAATTATCACAAACAGGTGATGCATCTCGAAAGAGGATCTTTGACTAATCGATCGGTGATACTTTGGCCTTTGATTGATTTATGTGGGATAAATTTGAAATCAAACTTGGTAAGTAACATGACTCATCATGCAAGTTGGCCTAAAATACATGTGTAGGAT
Source organism: Taxus wallichiana var. yunnanensis (assembly GCA_018340775.1). Classification (NCBI taxonomy): domain Eukaryota; kingdom Viridiplantae; phylum Streptophyta; class Pinopsida; order Cupressales; family Taxaceae; genus Taxus; species Taxus wallichiana. The sequence goes on along the minus strand of CM031244.1, from coordinate 97,810,141 downwards.
AATAGATAATGTAGAGGTTCAAATTTGGTAATTATGTGCACCTCGTTATTAAGAAGGTAATGTCACAACTTATCCACAAAAAGACAAATCCAAGGTATATGTTTTCAATATAGCTATAATTACATTCATAGGAAAGCCGGGTGTGGCTAATGTAATAGATGGAACTCTCACTTTAAGAATCATCATGTTGAGGAAGGAGGGCCCCAATGTATGGAATGTGGTGAGATGTACAATAAAGGGGCGGTGGACCATGGGAGGCACAAGGAAAAGAGGATTTAAAAATATGATTTGATGGCCTTAAATTCTCATTAAAAATGATCATACCAAATAAATTTTGTATACTTTTTCATGAGACATGTGACTGGTTGAGTTTTATCAAAGAATCTGAGCAATGAAGCATTGAATGGCCTAAATTTAGCCTTGTAATGAGTGTAATTGAGGAAAAGCGTGAGGATGAGGCATATCAACAATGGTTGCTCTATTTTTAAAAATGGACATGGCCAAAGCTTATGACAGGGTTTCATGGTGCTTTCTGGATAAAATCCTTGATAGGTTTGGTTTTGATGCTTCCTTTAGGAATCGGTCAAGGTTTGTATTTCTAATGTCTGGTTCTCTATTCTCATCAATGGATCTCCTTTTGGGTTTTTCCTAGCTCTCAAGGCCTGAGGCAAGGGGATCCCATCTCCCCCTTCCTCTTTATTATTCTCACAAAAGATTTAAGCGAAGATTAAATGGTGAAACGAGAATGGTTCTCTCAAAGGGATCTCTCCGTGAGGAGATGGAAAATGTTTCACATCAGCATTTCGTTGATGACACCTTTCTGGTGGGGGAAGATTCTATCCCTGAAGCAAGGAAAATAAAATCTCTCCTTGATGACTATATGGAAGTTTTGGGACAAATGGTAAATTTCAGAAAGAGCTCGCTCTTCTTCCTTAATACCACGGATAATCACTGTAAGAAGATAAAAAATATTTTGGATGTGATTTTAAATCCTTCCCTACCTTTTATCTTGGTATCCCTCTTGGGGTTAAGAGACCGTCAAGTTCAGATTAGAACTTCCTAATTGAAATATTTGAAAGAAAACTTGCTGGTTGGAAAGCTAATGTCTTATCCCAGGCCGACAAGATTACCCTGCTCATTAGTTCTCTTCAGAGTCTACAGTGTATGCCATGTCCCTCTACCAACTTCCTGTAGTGTTGGGGACAAAATGGAAAAAATTCAAAAATGATTCTTATGGAGTGGCACTAAATAAAAAAAGAATTCCTCTGGTGGCCTGGGATAGAGTTTGTAAACCTAAAAATCTTGGGGGACTTGGTCTCAGAGACTGGACAAAATGAATAAATCCCTTCTTGCAAAAAAAAAATCGATGGAGGTTAACTAAGGAAAATGGAGTCTGACTAGAATTCTAAAGAAAAAATATTGGATGGATGTTAATGACAAGAGATGGATTTTCAAACCGGCATCCTTCAATGGCTCATGCATATGGAAAGCTATTAACTAGGAAAAATAAATTGTGGCTAGGGGCAGCAGGGAAATTAGGAAATGGAAATGAGATAAGTTTCTGGAAAGATAAATGGGCTGGGAATTTTATTCTTAAAGATCAATTCCCCCAAATTGCTAGTCAGCTTGAAGATAAATATGGTGATAAAATCATTAACTATATGGTGATGATGATAGCTTTCAGACATGGAAAATATTGGAACTGGAAATATAGGAATTCAATGATCATTTGAGTAGGCTCAATGATTTCCTAAAAAATTATGTTTCTTCTAACAACAAGGACCAGGATAGAATAGTCTGGGACAAAGATCAAAGTGGTAATTTCTCTGTCAAATCTGCTTATTCCCTATTTTTTGAGGAAGGGACTAGTGAAGAAGATTTAAATGCTGGTAAGATTTGGAATAAGAACATAACCCCA